>JAVLVB010000713.1:2534484-2545039 GCA_032876305.1 Orestias chungarensis | reverse complement strand
GGTTCCGACGTTAATGTTTCCCCGCTTGTTGACATTTTTAGTTCCGCCTCCGCGCCCTTTGTTTTACGTCTCGCATTGTTCCGTTGTCTGTTGTTCCCTGTGTGGTTCCATTCGTGTTCTGTTCACTATCACTCCTGCAATAAATATTATTACACTCAACTCCACCTCTGCTCGAGTCATTGAAACCCTTTATGACAGACAGATTTTACATTTTCTGAGCCTTCTCAGAGAGAAGAGACGACGCAGGCTCTTCTTGCAGATAACTTTAGCTTTTTTGATCAGCCCACTTCATTGGCCAAGTACTTAGGGTTATCCACAGTGGTCAATGTGACCTCTTGAATTTTTAATAGTGGTCACAGTGCATTTGCGCCTTCTCAAGCCCACTTTTTGCCCCAAAAACCTCTGAATGGTCTGTCATGCTTTATGTGATGAAGTTTTCAGTTCCGCTGGTAGGGGTAAGGGGCTATTCATCTCAAGCTCGGGTCCTCCACTAAAAATGGGACCCTTGAAAGTTCTTAGCATCTTAGCTGCTCCCAGGACTGCACTCTTCTTGGCTGACATGTCTGATGTTTCTCTGGGGATCCGTTGAAGCCAATTCTCCAGTGTGGGAGTCACGGCCCTCGAGAAATCGTTGAAGACCCAGTTCTTCCAAGAGTATCTCTTGCCCTGAAAGATCTAAATGCACTTATTACCCCCCTATTATTATTTAGCACTCAGTGTATGGTACTTGGGCATTCTGTGTTCACCTAAATGCTGTAAATGAGTGACATCATTAATGCTAAATCCTCTTTTAGCATATTGCAGGTAACTGAGTAAATTGCATCATAGTTCAATGTTAAACCCTCTTTTTGTAAGTCGCTTAGGATAAAAGGGTCTGATAAATGCATAAATGAAAATGTAAAATGAAATGAGTGCTCTGAGGATCACGGTTATTTTCCACTTTCTTTAGTTTCTTTTTCCTGAGATTTTCACAATTTGGGATGGCCATATCAATCGCAACTTGTGGCCTGCTATTTATCTTTGACCAAAAAGTTTGGCTGGCTGTCATTCACCATTTTGGCCATTTAAATCTGGAAGTCCCACAGGATCTTAGGTTGAACGCTCTTGTGAGGTTATTTCTAGTTTGCTCTGGGGATCTTCCTATAGTATTCTGCACAGATGCTTCTCTATAGTATTATCAGCCGCTCTGTATCGCAACCTGTTGTTGGTGGTAGATCCCATGTAGGGGATTTTCTTCCCATGACATCTCCTTTAGCTCCTTCTCTTCTAGTTTCCAGTGTCTGAGACATTCACTTAGTGGTTCATATCTCCCCGGGTCATTTTCCTGATATATTCTTGGAAATTGAATGTTTGTCTTGGATAATGGCCCTGATTCTCACTGGATCTCTTCAAAATTCTGAGCACTTGCAAAGTTTGCGGATACTGGATCTAGGGTGGAATCCACCATGCATGGTGAGCAGCTTTAGTTTTTAACAATAGTGTCTGAATTGTCTTCTCGGGTCTCTTCTCTGGATTATTGATAGCCTGGAACTTGCTCTTGCCATTGAGCCGAATTCTCAGAAAACGTTTCACTTGCTGTGGTTGATTGACTGTTACTGCTTTCATTGTGGTACAAGTACAAACCACCATTGGACTGTGGTTTGTACTTGTCGGCTCCCTTTCCTCCCTTCCACAAGTGCGATTTCGTCTATGTGGATTACATTTCTTCTCTTTGTCACCATATTGCAGCATTTCTCTATTGTCAATGCCATTCTGATGTTCCTGCTGTGGATCCTGGTAATGTAGATCAGTGAGTCAATAACTTTTTCACCCTCTCTAGCAGCTTCATTTCACCAATGTAGTGGAGGTGAGTGGTAGTGGCTAAATGTCTGATTCCACATCCAAAGCCTATGTTGGTAATTATTTGACTAAGCAGGATGAGCCATAAGCTTTTATCACAAATTAAATGTTATTGACTTGTAATTGTCCTATTTAGAGATTATTTATTATTGTAGAATATTCTTTCTTTTCTTAAAACAGCAATAGAGAAATATTTCTCAAAATTGACATGATAAACAAAGTGCATTTAAAAAAAATGAAACACCATACAGAAAGACTGTATACAATCAATCCATTACTTCCATAACAGGCAGAGCTTAACATAGGAGGACTTGTCTTGAATAATTTTTTTGAAAAACGAAATCAAACTTTTAAGTTTCCATAAAATAATCTATGTATTCTCAGTTAACTCAAAACTTTGATAACATTCATTAACTTTTTTTCTCTCTTGAATATTGCTAAACTGTTGCCATTGACAAATTTTAGATGCCGTAAAATATGAAAGAAGTAATGTCTCTAAGAGTTTGAGGTGTTGAAGCTGTAGAGAGCCCATGGCAGGCTATGGGATTTTGTGCTCCATTTCACCTGTCATTGCTTCGGGAAGACAAGGAATCTCCCTAATGGTCAAAGCCAGGGGCCTTCAGGGGGAAAAGATGTTCTGGGGCACATTCTCAGACCTTTAAAATGGGTCTCAAGGATGGTTAGAGAACAGGACACTTATTCAACACGAAAGCACACATAATTAAAGCTACGCTTCATAACCTCACTCATGGGATCTAATCAGACAATTTTTATGAGCGCTAACAGTTTGGTGAAGCTTCAAGGATACATTAAGACCACTGAGGAGAATCGAGGTTTACATCACCGTATCTTGTCTCTGGCACTGTATCATTTCACTTGGTATTGAAATGTTTTTAGATGTGCATTCCTTAATGTGTCTTGGCACAGGGGTATTTTAGCTGAAGCATTTAGAAACCCCAAACCTGCCTAATTACCAACATGCAAAATGCATGAAGTATGGATTTCATTCCCTGGCTCCCAACCCATGCCAGTCAACTGGAATTCATTTTATTAGCATCACTTCCAGTGGAATAGTAAGGGTGGGTCAGAGGACATAATGAGGAGGGGATGTCCCATACCGCCAATGGGACCTCAAGTTGTTCAAATGCAGGGAGACAGGACTGCCAGTGGAGACCAGTGTCACAGACGGTTGACTGTTTTTTTTTGATAACGCTGAAGGTGACAGACATTGATTGTGTGCAGTCTGACACAGAATTGCTGGAAAGGGGAAAGGTCAGGTTCAATTGGCGTGAAAGTGAATAAAATGACGATGCATCACGCAACATTCTGGGATAAATGATACAGCCTGCATGTGTTTTTCATCATTAATTGTTAGTTACAGACGCTGCTGTTTTTTGTTGTGTTTTTTGTCCTCATATTGATAAATGATATTTATAACTTCTAAATTATATTAATAAATGCATTATTAAGTTCGAACAGTGCAGTGAAAAAAGGGTTAGCAACCCTTGATATTTTTTGTACATTTTGCAACATTACCATTTTATGGAATATTTATGTGATAGATCAACACAAGGTATTATAAATGTAAAAAGGATAGGGCTTTATAAAAACAAATCTGAAAAGGGTTGGTGTGGTCAACACTACAACCTTAGATCAAATTCTTTAATTATTTTATGTATGTCTCTACTACTTCATTCATATTGCCCTTTTTTGCAAAATATTTAAAGCCTAGTCCAATTGGATTGTGGGCCTACGGATTTTAAATTTCAAGGCATGACATAAATTGTCAGTTGGATGTTTGTTTGAACATTAACTGAACCTTTCAAACAAAAGCATTTACTTTAGCCTGAATATATCTATTTCTACCTGGAACCCTGGAAATCCAACTCCTGAAAAATACACACTGTTGCCCTAAAAGGTACATTTTGTTATTTAATGTTTTTTTTGATTTTGTGTCGTGGGATAAAAGTAAAGTGTTTCCACTGAGTTTCCCTTTAATATATATTTTAATAAAGAGAAACCTGAAAATCAAAAAGTTAAATGAACTCATCTAAACACATATAAAATATGAAATGACAAAGGTCTCCGTAAGATTTTTTTCTTTTTCCAGCAGTGTTTTTTCATGTAGGAAGTTTCTGTTTGAGGCCATTTTTCAGCTAATCTGAAATCTATGCTTTGTTCTTTTTGCTAAGAACAATCTACATTTCATGCGCTGCAGCCCCAGCTGCTTTAAATAAAAAACGTTACTATTTTGGTGAAATCACAAAAGGCGAAAGAAGCATCTTCAGCACAGGAGTATAGAGTTTAATTGACTTTAAACCCAGTTCTGAGTAATCACTTGTCTGAAATTTCTTTCAAAAAGACTATTTACCTGTTTTGATAAAGCTGTATGCCTCACCTTTCCTGATCAGACATTTCCTAACATCGAAAGCTCCAAACTTATCCTTAAAGACATTACTGATTTAAAGAGGCTGCAATGCTTGTTTTTAAAACCCTCACCTCCAAAGGTGCCGATTCTAAATTTTCCTCACATCGGAAATTAAATGCTTCATCACAGGCCTTTGCTTTTAAATGGTCTTCTAAAGCTCTGCCTTCCAAACTGTGTTTGAAAATTGCCATTTTGCTTGTCTTTTGTCACATATATAAGCCACATGAAAGCATGTGAAGATTTCCAGCTATTCAAAGGGATTTTGGAAATTGATATTTGTAGATGTCAGTTTCTATGCTCTTCTAGATAGTAATTTTTTTGATTTTTGTCCAATTTCTTTGTTCAGATGAATTATTAAAATGTTCAAATTGCACCCTAAAGTTTTAGGAATTTCTGACAAGCCAATGAAGGACTCGGAAAAGCCTATTCTATACACATGCACCTAAATAATTAATAATAGAGATCATTAACAAAGTGAATTACGTATACTAAATGAGATACAATTCGCTAAACTGATAGGGTGTCATAGCCACAGAGTTACATGATGGTTGGTGTGTGTCTTTATGACCTCCTCTTATTACAGAGTGTGACCTGCAGGTGTGTCCTTCAGCTGGACCTCATCAAGGCAACTCAGGGAAATGTGCAGAAATATTTATTCAGAGGCATTTAAAATGGTTAAGTGTAAAGATATTGTACCATGTTTAAATCATTGCAAGGAAGGGATTTAGAGATGATACCCAAAATGTAGATAATAAAGACAACAATGTAGCACTGATAAACATTTAGGCTTTTTAAATACATCTGAAGCCAAAGAAAAGAATATTCCTCAAACCGATGTCGGAGTTCATGCGTTAAAGATGGTCCTGTTTTTCAAACAGCAAGGGCATGCATCTGCAACATGAAGCTCCCGACCCAGAAATGGCTCTTTATACCATCCACAGTTGCTTTAAATACTCTTGCCTAGAAATGATACAAAACAAGCAAAAAATTCTAAGTATAGTTCATATAACACAATGTAGGTTTTTAGCAGTTTTGTCCCGTCTTAGGCATGAAGTAATTGCATTCAATGTAGATGCAAAAGTGATTTTTTTTTCCACATAGTGTTCTAAAAATATTAGCTTCCCATTGAAGAATAGAAGCTTTCAAGAATTTGTTTATTTATAAAGTGCCAGTTTACAATATATGTCATGTCATGGCACTTTACGAAAAAAATCCTGCCATTCTAATCATGAATACATCATAAACACATCAGATCAAAAAAGTTTTCAATCCAAGGAAACCCAACAGATTGCATCGAGTCATTGACTTGCAATAATCCCTCATACTGAACATTCATGTAGCAACAGTGGAGAGGAAAAACTCCCTTTTAACAGGAAGAGACCTCCAGCAGAACCTGGCTCAGTACATGTAGCCGTTTCTTGTGACCGACGGGGGGGTTAGAAGGGAAAGAACACACAAATGCATGGAGAGGAAACTTTGTAGACGCAGTTGTTTCTTTGTTTTAAAGACTCCAAAGAGTAAATTCAAAAAGTATTGTAAAATTATTGCAGATTTTTCTTTTCTTTTGTAAAGGGTTGCATATGAGGCTCTGAACAAGTTAAACTTCGCTGAACCGAGTGGAAGAAGGGCTCTTTGGATTATAAACACTGTAGATCCTTGAGATAGAGTGAAAAGAAAAAGGAAAGGATGCCCCAAATTCATAAAACAAGGTTTTAATAATATCAAACTTAGTACAATATAAGACGTGGAAGTTATTGCTTTAGAACTTTGGGCAAATCATGAAAGTGTAAAAAATAACATTTTGGTAACATGTGTAGGCAGTTATAAAAACAAAAAACTAGAATTAATACTATATTTTCGGTGAGGAAAATAGTTTAGTGTTGTAACAACACTAAATGGGGAATATTAGCAGAAATGATTGAAGACAGAGTTTTAAAGATAGCACAGTAGGTAGTCATCACTATCCAATCTTTGTTAGCACAGAAAAAAGAGGGAAACTGAAGTAAAACACAGACACAATGAAACAGAGGAAAATTGGAAAAATAAATGAAGCCAAACAGGAATAAATTTATGGTGATGTATGAAGTTAATTTTAACACAAAATCTTCATCAAAACCAGAAATCAAACCGAACCCAGAAATCAGTAAGCGTAGAATTGCTTTAGCCAATTCCTAAAAGCAGTGGGAACAAGGAGAAGTTAGCAGGAAGCTAAAGAACAATTTCTAACATTATTATATAGAATTATGTCAATTAAGAATCTATTAAAAATACTAATTGTTATCAGCTAACCAAATGTGTAGTAAAGGTCAAAAGTACAGACGGATAAGACATTTCTTAACTCAAAGAAGTATAAATGTTAGAGTATGGAGAAAATTGAGTTCTATTTATCAAGTAGAAAATATTCCTCTCAAGGTAGAATAGAGAGTTCAACATTAATGCTATCATGATTTATGGTTTTTTTTAGCACTATTGATACAACCAGTGGTGTCTACTCCTTGCAGACATGCTTATGTGGAAGAAGCAAATAAATATGGACTTCATTAAAAAAGAGGGAAGTTTTATATTGCAAGATCTGACACACGTTCCCTTTAAAATCTTCATTATGTTTTCCTTTATCCCTCTAAAGAAAAGAGAATCATTATATTGAGCTGCTTTTAGGTCGTATTTCAAATTCAATTGACAATGAGTATTTTAAAAATACTGTAAATATTTCTTAGAAGGTTCTTTTTAATTTGACAAATCTTGCTCTTATTACAATGTTATAGTTATTCAGGTTAAGGTTCGTAGGTATTTGCAGCAAACAGGATGGTGTATCGGTCAGGATACAGGAAGGAGGACATGAGACCGAAACTTTAACTTAGACGTGAGCTGGTTTATTTTGTCTTGATACTCAGTGTTGCCAGCAGTCTGTAATAACAAAGGAATTGCAACATGCACAGAATAGTCCTGTCGACTGTAAGTGCAAGTACTTACACCAAACATCCTTTTTTGTAGTAGAAACAAAAAATAAAACATCCATTCAGTCAAGTCCATATACAGCAAACCATCTACTCTTTAATTAGCTGTGAAAGCTAACAGTAATCCGCTCCTTGTCAGATTGCTGCGACCTGCATGGGAAGAATCCCTTGGTAGAGTAGGTGGGATGGAATAACTTGCATTAATGAGGGGGAACACAGCAGGCAGGAGCAAAGAAACG
Source organism: Orestias chungarensis (assembly GCA_032876305.1). Lineage (NCBI taxonomy): Eukaryota > Metazoa > Chordata > Actinopteri > Cyprinodontiformes > Cyprinodontidae > Orestias > Orestias chungarensis. Next base: position 2,537,576 of record JAVLVB010000713.1, on the reverse strand, counting down.
ATCACTTAAAAAACCTCAATGGTGGCTAATGCTCATTGTCCACAGAAAAGAAACAAAGAGATGACACATTATAATAATGATGTGTAAGTGCAAAGTAAGCATCTTGTGCAACACAACACAAGGGGTCTGTTAAAGAATATGTGTGACAGAATATTTCTGGTGAATAGTTACTACGTTTATGCAGGACATTCCTGTACATCAGAAAAAAACTATCTATCTATCTCTCTATCTCTCTATCTATCTATCTATCTCTCTATCTATCTATCTATCTATCTATCTATCTATCTATCTATCTATCTATCTATCTATCTATCTATCTATCTCTCTATCTATCTATCTATCTATCTATCTATCTATCTATCTCTCTATCTCTCTATCTATCTATCTATCTATCTATCTATCTATCTATCTATCTATCTATCTATCTATCTATCTATCTATCTATCTTTCTACCTATTCATCCATCCATCCATCCATCTATTACTTTTAACCCTATATTCTTGTTAGTCAAGGTAAAGGCTTGATCATATATTAGTCAATCTTAATTTAAGCACCTCAGCATATTGTTTAATGCAGCTCTCCTTATTACTGAGCTGAAATCTGTATCAGTGCAAATGTGTCTTTTTAGACAAACTCACGCTTTGTTCTCCACATGAAGCTAAAGTACAGCCGGGGAAACCGTTCGTCTTCTATTATAAGAGCCTTCACATCAAGAAGCGAGCCTATGGAAAACCAACATTCCTCTCCCTAGCCATCATCAAACAACTGATGGAAGAGGCATCTAGTTCTAATTAGATTTGAGTTGATGATAATCATGCAGGGATTCTTCTTGAGCAGTCGCTGGGTTTAGCTTGGAGGTCCTACATTGCTTATCCAGAGATTTCAGGGATTAGGAATCTGAAAGCTGTACTGTTGTATTCGGCCCCTCTTAGTCAATGCTGTGTAGAATACGTTCTTGCAGTCATCACAGCCAACAGTTTTGACGTGTGTCAAGGAATCAAGGAATCAAGGAATCAAGGAATTTTATTTGTCATCACATCACATGTGGTACATGAGGTGGGACAAAATTTTAATCCCACGGTCCAGTTTACACCCTGAGAGCAATTTTAAAATAGCTACAAAATAAGAATAATATAATAAAATATAAAGAAATATAAGGGAATAAGATTGTGTACTACACAAAATCTACAATATGTGACTTCGGATATAGCAGCAATGAAAATTCGGAGTGCAAAATTAGCTATAGCAGCATGGATGGTTAATAAAGTGACATATTAAAGTGACATTTTAAGGTGGGATATTAAAGTGAACAGTGCCGGTTAAATGAGAAAGTTTTTTTTTTTTCATTTGTAATTGTCCTTGCGTGTGTTTGAGAGTCTCACAGCTTCAGGAATGAAGCTGTTTCTCTGTCTGGTGGTTTTGCACTTTATGCTCCGCAGCCTCCTGCCTGAGGGGAGCGGGACAAACAGTGACTGTGCTGGAGGTGTAAATGTCTGTGGTGCTGGGGAGGCTGACTCCAACAATCCTCTGTGCAGACTTCACCACCCTCTGCAGAGCTTTCCTGTCTGCAGCAGAGCAGCTTCCATGCCACACGTTGATGCTGGAGCACAAGACGCTCTCCACCACACATCTGTAGAAGGAGGTGAAGACTGAGCTCCCGAGTCCAGCTCTTCTCAGCCTCCTAAGGAAGTAGAGCCGCTGGTGCGCCTTCTTGACCAGAGTGGAAGTGTTGTAGCTCCAAGTGAGGTTGTTACTCAGGGGCACACCCAAGTACCTGTAGCTGTTGACCACTTCCACCGCAGTTCCTCCCATTTGCACGGGGAGGTGGGCATGCTTGCCCCTTCTGAAGTCCACAATCATCTCCCTGGTCTTCTTTACATTAATGCAGAGGTTGTTATCTCTGCACCAGCCCTCCAGGTGTTCCACCTCCTGCCTGTAGCTGGAGTCATCACTGTTTGTCATTCATCCAACCACTGCTGTGTCGTCCGCAAACTTCACAATATGACAGCCTGGATGGATAGGCGAGCAGTCATATGTGAGCAGTGTGAACAGGAGGGCCTCAACACACAGCCCTGAGGGGAGCCTGTGCTGCGGGTAATGGTAGGGGAGGAGATGTTGTGAATCCTCACAGACTGGGGCCTGTTGGTCAGGAAGTCCAGGACCCAGTTGCATATGGAATAGCTCAGACCGAGTGAGGACAGTTTGTTTATCAGAGTCTGAGGAATCATGGTGTTGAAGGCAGATGTGAAGTCCACAAACAGCATACGGACGTAGCAATCCTTCTGCTCCAGGTGGGTGAGGGCAGTGTGGACCACGGAGGAAATGGCGTCCTCTGTGGATCGATTTTTCCTGTATGCTTACTGGTGTGGATCAGCGGTGACGCTGATGTTGGCTTTGATGTGGGTCTGAACCAGTCTCTCGAGGCACTTTGTGACTATCGGTGTGAGGGCTACTGGCCGATAGTCATTCAGACCTGGCACTGCGGAGTCTCTACCAGAGTACAAAATCATTTAGAATCAATAAGGAGTATTTGCGCACATGTCGTGAAATGAAACTCCCCAGACACAAGTAGTTTGTAACTTTTAGTAAGGACTTTTTCAAACGTTTCCCTCAATTAATTATTTTTTCATTTTATTTACGGCCCTCTTTAATATCTTTGCTGAAGAAAAGGAGACAATTGGCAATATTTCCTTTGGTTGCAAATCCTTCATAAATTTAAAGACTGCACAACTAATAGTTGTGTCAACAGATTTGTGACCTTGGATGTAAAACTTATATCCATTAGCTTTGCTAAAAAGCTTTTCCTTTTTTTATTTTTAATCCGACTTTTTCAGCTGTTTTTTATGGTCCTATGCTACGAAAGTAACTTGGGAAATTGCTTTGTGTCACGCTTGGTTTAAATGACTCGAGCAGAGGTGAAGTAGAGTGATGATAAATTTATTGAGGGAAGGAATATGAACAGAGCACGAAAGGAACCAGGAACCACACACGGAACAATAGACAACGTAAACATGCGGGAGGAAAACTAAGGGCGCGGAGGCGGAACTAAAAATGACAACAAGACGGAAAATAATAAACACCGGACCCAAATG
>JAVLVB010000713.1:2507716-2525393 GCA_032876305.1 Orestias chungarensis | reverse complement strand
AGTTGACCTACACAGTCGCACCTGAGGCTGTGCTCCAATCAGTTTTTCTTGCTTTGAGGGCTCTCATAAGATGATGGAATGATCCTTAATATGCTATTGGTGGAATGCAAAGGGATAGATAAGTAATACATCTTTTTTTTTGCATAGAAACACAATGACTGGTCTGGTTGTACATCTCTTCCATTTATGTTGAACTACTTGCAATGGGTGAACTTTCTGGTACGCAGTCATGTCTATTGGGAATGCCACTTTGTACTTTGTTGAAGCCACGTTGCACAAGTAGGAAAATCATTTCCTGGGACTGTTACAAATTGCATTATAAAAGCTCTACCTCCTTATAATTTGTCCTCCATTTTCCACCAACACCATATGCACAATTTGACATAATAGCTGAGTAAAAGCGTAAAATTATAAGGTAGTGTCTCACTACAGGCTATAGTTGCATTTAAAGGGGGAGGGGGATAAAGCTTTCATAGTGATCTATAAGACTGCTTGCCACAGTTACATTTAATAGTTTGAGCATAGCACCCCCTGCAGGTAAGCATTATTTCTTACCCTCAATGCTGGCGCTTAAGCGGAGGCACTCATTGTTACCCTGCAATTACAATCCTTTTTCACTTTGATTGGTGGGTAATTGACTTGGTTTGAGTCTGTATGATTTTCTTCAGAATTTGCCACTCATATTCTAATCCTGGCTCCTGATCACACAAAGGCTGCCTCCCAGTAATTAAAGATGACAAAGACAGGTGTAGAATCAAGGAACTAGGGACCCAAAGACGGATGAATGGGACTGATTAGTCGTTTGGAATAAATGGGGTTTTTGTGGCTCAAAGACAAAGAGGAGCCTCTGTGTCACATGGTGCTCAGCGATCACTGGGGCAGTGGTCAAACGGGGCTGATAAGGTGTTGAATGTGAGGTGGGAAGCCTCCAAAAGAGTCCCTGCATTCATTGTTTTTGTGCAGGAGCTGTGAGAACATTTAAAAAAACCCAGAGTGTGCCTGAGACAAATATGTCACTTTAAAGTTACCTGGAAAATAGATTGGGCAAGAAACACAGTATTTTTTTATAGACTTTTGCAAATTCATACTCGTTTAGATTTTTCTAAAATGCCACAATACAAAAAGCACATATTCATGTAGCTGGCAGAGAAAAACTAAATCTGAAAAGAGTTGTTTTTTTCTTTCATCGGTTCACTGTAAAAATCGGGAAATAAAATTCAATGGAAGCTTTCACTTTTAGAAAGCATCAATCTATAGTTATCAGAGTTTCAGCTTTGTGTAAGTTCATTACAGTATGGATACAATTGTTCTGGCAGGTCATCGGAGGCTTGATAGAGAACACTGGTAAACAAACACCACCGTTTAGACCACAGGACACGTCAGACATGTCAAGGCCAAGGTGGTGCGAATTGTCCAGTTATAAGAGTCAAAGCTTTGGAGATCTTAAAAAGTACTTTTCCAACCCATCATCCAAAAATGGATAAAGTGTGCCTTCCCAACACATTAGTATCCATCTATACTGAAAGTCAAACAAGAAGCGCATTAAACAGAAAAGCAGCCAAAACACTGTGGAAAACCACCGCTAAGGTTGAAGAATAGTGTGATTGATCAATGTAAAAGTTCATGAACTTTTAGTTAGGCGCTCTACCAGTTTGAGTCTTGTTGGATTCATAGAAAAGAAAGCCATCTGATCCCACTCCAAAACAAAACATTTTGACGTACATAGTTCCAGCAAAATGTTGCTTGGTTACTTGTCTATAGCTTGGGCAGGGATGATTTGATGAGAGGATGGGTGGAGATAAAAACAAAGGAATCTTGAATGTAAGCCTGATTGGGGCTTCAAAAAACCTGAGACATGAACCTAAGGTTACCGAAATGCAGGTTGGTGAATCACAATAAATTCCATAAAAATAGACACTTCTGGTTGTTGTAACATTCAATAGGCATGTTTAGTCTTTTAGTTTTGAGTTTTCATTTATTTAATTGCATTTATTTATTTATCTACATTCATGATCTTTAGCCTTTTTTTATAATGTAAATTTCTTGGTGAGGATTAGCAGGTCTTAAAATGGCATAAACATAACTTTCAGACTTCTTGTGTTCTAATCTAGTTTTTTTTTTAGCAAGTAAATAGTTTCAAACAAAAGCATCAAACCGGAGTTACAAGTACAAAGCAGCTGTGTTCAGGTGAAGGTCAGCATATCTTGACCTGGTTGGAAGCCAGCTTTAATGGTACAATTGCCCCCATTGTACTCCTCGTGCCTGAGACCGCAATAGATTTTAATCAACACATTTTATCAGTTGTTAATTGCTTCTGCTGCCTGCTGCTTAAAATGATTTGCTACTTTTGTATTGCAGTAGTAGCCATCTGTTTCCAAACACAGAGACGGGATTAAGCCCGGACCTGGGGTGGATGTTGTTGGGAGATACAGACCGCTAATTTGCACTGCCACCACCTTTTTTTTTGTGAGGCCAATAATGTGTGAAAACATGGAACTACAACATGAATGAATGAAATTCTGAAACAAAACAAAAAAAACAGTAAAAAAATATCAACATTTCTAAATGATGCACAGTAATTTGCTTTATGGTAATAAATTTGCCAAAGGTCAAATCAATAGGAGTGGAGTACAAGTGGGAAGGCTTCACACTCACACACACACGCACACACTAATTAAAATGTTTCAACATTATTTTAATATACCTGAATTGTGGCAAATGTGGTTAACTTCAATGTTTTTTTCAATTTCCAATTCATTTCAGGGTGAATTCATTTGAATACAGGAATTTATGAAATTTAGGGATGTGTGCACTGACATTATTTCCTTTTCTTATGAAATAACAGAAAATACACGATTTTCTTTGCTTTTAGTTACTTAATACTAAAGTTAAGCCTTTGAAGTGAATATTCCAACTTTGGAAGAGGATAAACATAAACAGATATGAAAATCAACATTCAGTCTGAAAGTATCATGTTAGAATCTTTATAGAGACATAATGTATGTGGTTCGGTATCGGATCGTCTTTCAGTTAATATGGTTCAAATCAAAAGCTCTGCCTATCGTGATAGCAGTTTCGAGATTCGTGTGATGGCCTTGTGCTCCAGTGAGAAGGCATTTACTAGTCCATGTGTGTGCTGCCAGGTCAAGCTTAAAACATACCATCCCAACAGGAGGGAACCAAGCCATCAAAGCCAACATGTACTTTAATTACAGGTGATCTGGACACTCTTCCGACTCCCTCCGCTCTCAAGAACTTCCTCCACAATTGCCAAAGTACCTCAATTAGGCCCTAAATAAGCATTATACATGCACGAGGGGGAGGTGGGCAGAGAGGGTAAAAACAACGGGCCTTGTAAGAGGCCAGCGCGATGCAGAGGCAATTAAAAGACAAAAAAAAAAATGTGTTCTGCCATGCAGAGCGAAAATTAGAAAAAAAAAGCTGAAAAGACCCCTTTGATGAGCTAGCTCTCAGCTAAGTGGCACTTAAGAGGAGATGGTTGACAGGAAGGATAAGTGACAAAAGATAAATTAAAGGCAGTTGATTGGCAAGAAGGCTGATGTCTCACTGTTTCCCAACAGGACCATATGCCAGGAAGAGCACTCAGTCACAGAGTGAGGAATGTACGAGTAAATCAGGACCTCTATAGTGTGGACGTCCCACAGACAGCCGATCCTCTGTACTCTCTCCGCTTTGCTGCTCGTTCATTATCCAGACGGTATCAGCTGCATCCGCTGTGAAACTTAACAGGGTCTTAACTGGACAAATCAAGGCCATGTTTCTTTAAATGGGGTAATTTCGCACCTAACTAGGGCCCTTGTTAAAGTAGAATGCAGCTGTATGACGCCGAGCTTTTTATTCAATTACCTCCACTCTGACCCGGAGCCATTGTCTGATTAATCTACTAGAAATGCATCAAGTAAAATTTTAAACACTCACTAAAGCGAGTCCCCTTTTCAAAAAGTGTTTTACATTGGATGCAGAATTGGAAAACAAAGTGTTACAAGCTAAAAGGAATCAGACAGGACCAAAACAGAAGAGGGGCAGAAGAAAGGATCATTGCTGTATCAGAGTGACGAAGCATGTGTCCAGGAGAGGGCAGAGCTTTCCAAGACCGGGTTGATGCTGCAGTCTTACATGGCATCAGATGAATGTGAAAGGAATCATTAAACAGCATCTGTCCAGTCAGGGGCTGTAAGCATCCTGTAAGATGAACACTACTGCTGAGAAATAAAACAAATATAACACAAGCAATTACAAAAAGCAATGTTCTAATGACAATTTCAATATGTGTTGCATTTATCTAATCATGTGTGTAACCAAGGTAGGATACTTTGACTAGGAAATGTTACCGAATCTGTGTAGTGAAATAAATAAAAAACATTGATACGAGCACTTTTTCTTCTTTATGATCAGATAACCAATTTGTGAAAGTGCTTTTTCTCAAATGTTCTGGTTGAGTTTAGCTAAAGACGGCAAAGACACCTGCAGGTTAACTTTTGCTTCACCTTATGTGGGTGAAGTTTGAAAGCATGACTGCAACTAATATAATAATCCTTACTGGTATATGTTAGTGAAAAAAAACAACAACCTTTTTCTTCGGTCAACTGGGCGTGCCAATAAGCCACACATAACTTGTTCACATTGTAGTACTTCTTTATGTCTTTGATTGGATGGTGAAATATTAGCCTAATATGGGAATCCCAACATTATATGTCACCTTTAGACTTCAAAAAAACGACATATTTCTATTTTATGACTTAGTGTTGGGAAAAACCTTTGAAATTTCTAAAGCAGTGTAAAGAAAGGCAGTAACAACTTTTTTGTTCATAAATGCCAAAAAGGCCTTTTTAATAGAATAATCAAATACTCCATAAATATAACTGTTTCTAAGAATTTACAAAATAGTTGATGTTTTAAAGCTGCACAAATACAGATTGATGTAACTTTAAATACATTCACAGTCAAAACTGTAATATTCTATTTCCTGATGAAAACAAGATTATTTTATGTATAATGCGACAACAAACGAGACTTACAATTACCACAGAAGAACACAGGAGACTTTATCCGCAACACGAGAAGTGAAGAACAGTGACAAATCAATGACAATCCCGAAACATAAATTATTGGTTCTGGATTAAAGTATGGCTTCATGAAAACACCTAATATATGAGATAGTCAACAGTCTGCTTGAAAACCAGATGCACCTGCAAAGGAAAGCTCAGCAGTGGACATCTCATTGGGGAACCTAACACTACTCCACGCCTAAATGGCTGCTCAGTAAATGAGCCAATCCAGGTCAAGCCTCACACACAGCTGATCAAACCCTTTAGAGAAAGATGGCGGTAATCCGAAGCAACAGCCATGTTTTCAATCATTGGGCTACAGAAACAAGAGATAAAAAGGTCTGAATTCACCAGCGAACTTCCCCTCTGTTCTGTAAAGAAAGGAAAAATTAGTTGATCCGCGTCCCATATCTAAATGTTAATAAGGTCGTCGCCACTCTCGTCGCTCTCCACGGTCAGCTGACGGGTCCACCACTTCTTGACTTCAGACCCTGAAGAAGCCTCATCGTTGACGGGGTTCATCTTGCAAACAATAGATTTGACACTTGTACGACCTGACAGAAAGAAAAAAAAAAAAAAGAAAAGAAAATTTCTATTGAAAATATTTGATTACTAGGATTTTATACAAGCTAAACATTTAGCCAGAGGCTGTTCTGAGATTCACGTTACATACATGTCTCTTGGTAAATCAAATTAAGAGATTAGAAAGCCATTGGTTGTCAATATAACAGTCTTACCACTATTGTGACATTGCCTCCTCTTAGTGACTATTACTGTCACTTTTTATGAAAACATAATTGGCAAATAATACTGACGGAGAAAAAGTGCACAATTGAAACCAAGACACTTCCTTGCTGATTCCTGAGAAACTGATTTAAGTTAGTTTCCCCACAAGGAGGCTGAAACTTATGGTTGAGGTGCAGAAACCTCTTATACACACAAGACAAGTATGTATAGCTTAAAGGGTTGAGTATAGATTCTAGTGGAGATGTAATTCTGGTGGTAAAAGCGTCTCTTGAAGGGTAACTGGTGATGTAGCAGTACTGAAGAATGTAGAAAATTCACGACTATCTTCTGATTGAAAGACTTTCCCATCCAACCTTTAAACGGGGGGTCAGGGAGACCCTGAGACATTTTAATCTAGTTGTAGTGTGAGCAGTGTGATCATTGTGATTGAATACTTGTAATACAAATATTCCAATTCTAAATGGAGGTCTGAGCACACTAATGAAGGTATGTTCACTTGGTAAGGAATCAGCAGGTGTCCTTGTTAGCAACACACCCGAACAGTCTCAGAATTCCACATTAGCTTATCTGTCTGCCTGAATACGTCTTAACTTTCAGCTTCTTCATTCTCCCAGTAAAGTGAAGGCAAGAAGTTTTTCAATTTTACACAACTCCCTCTTACAAAATCTGTAACTTGTACAACAGAGAGTACAGAAGCGAACAAACCTGCGGGCAGCCGCCACTGTCCCAACTTTCTCTGTGGTCTCCCCAGGTCTGCGGAGTCCTGTCTGTACCCTCCTCTGTCTGACAACGTGGGGCTCAGAAGCTGCTGGAGGCCACTCATCTAAACAAAGACAAGATATCCTTTGTTGCACCAGTGTAAAAGCATACCTGCTGATTGTGTGATGTGTCTGCGTAACGTCATGCTGTGACCGTGTGGGAGTGAGTGTGCAGTGGTGGTTTAGATGTGGGGGCTTTACCTCAGGCTGCGAGGGGTTGTCTGGGTTGTTAGCATTGTGGTCCTCACTTGGCACTGTGGTTTCTATGCTGGGAGGATTGAGGAAGGAGCTCAGCTCCTGCTGCTGGCTCTCTCTCAGGCTGTGGATGATGCTGCATGACTGATGCTGCTTCTGTAACACATTAAAGCACATTGTCATGAATGAACATAGAACATACTTGTAGGCCTTGGGAGGAAAAACACGAGTGTCTTCTGGCGAGTGACTAACCGCCCGGATGCGTTTAAGGCATTTCTTGAGCCACATGCGGATGGTCTGCTTGGCGACCTCCTCTTCAATGGTGTACTCTAGTTGTTCCCTGGCCAACAGCTCCTCCAGCTGGAGAGACTTCCTAATGTCCACTGAGCGATATGACAGCATGCTGGAGAAAGGTACACATAGGATCTGATGACATATATTCTAAAGGACATTTTGTTGTTCATCGGGCTCCTTGTTGTAAAATCAATAAAATGCTAATAAAACTTAGAAGACATTAATCTGGAATGCTTATTAATCTTAAAATAGGCATTTCTGGTAAATGTAATGCTTGTGTTTCACTGCATATACAAATATTGGCATTACTATTTTAAGTGGGTACACCAAGTTATTCTTGAACCTGAAAGAAGGCAACTTTAAGCTTTGACTTGAACCCAAAGCCTACTAAACATTAGTAAATCTATACAACCCTATGCCATTCATTCCATTTTATCATAGGAATAACAAATGGAAAAACTAATAGAAATCATATATTGCATTTAAAACTATCTTTACTTATAGAGGTTTTGACAGTTCTGGACAGTAGAGGATTGATGGGAAACAAGAACATGTTATTCAGCTATATTCTTTGTTCAATCCAACAGGATGATTTTATTATGTAAGTATGAGTCCAAACATGTTCTGTTAGTACAAATTAAAAATATTTAACTTGAACTGATTTATACATGATGTCAAATGTAATTAAAAGATATATTATGCAGCACTTGACTATCACCTCAGCACATCATGGAAGGTCACATCTCCTCCACTGTGAAGTCGCTCCATCTCATAGCACATGTGTTTAAACAACAGCTTGTCCTTGTCCAGGTCAACCTCTAGCCTTCCTCTGAGCAGACGAAGCAGAAACTTCACCCTGGATGTTGGTATGACTCCCTGGAGGAAAAAAAAAACAGAACTATGGCATAGAAATATGATGACAGACACCTTTCATGTTAAAAGCCTTTCATTTTTGAAGAGTTTTGCGAAAGTACACAGATTAACTGTTATTCTGTGCATTTCTGCCAAACATCGTTTTAAAAAGATAACAAAACAAATTAGAAACCCAAATAAATTATGGTTAAATTTACATACTATCTCACAAATACACTGCTCTAACTACTTTTACTATTACTGAAAGGAGGATTCTGTTCCTCTCACCTCCAACATAAGCTCTTGTGCTGCGATATACTCTCTATATTGGCTTTTAGTGTCTAACATGGTTTCCACGTCCTTCCTGCCAGTGCTAATTTCTCACCTCCCGTTTGTCATCCACCATGTTCCAGATGATTTGGAAATGCCTCAGGTCATTATAACTCAGCAGCTGGTCTTCCTCGGTGGAGTAGAAGAGAGAGAAGTTCTCCACAATGATGGCTGCAGCAAAGACGTAAGGATGGATAGTTATAGTTACATGAAATTCATATATCTGTTGCATTGCAATAGTCATCTTTAGAGTAATCAGTGAAAATTAGATTTTGACATAATCATATATATTCTGGGCCTTTTATCAATTTAAAATTTCACGATCGATTTCACTATTTTAATTATTTATGCAAGTTTCGAGTTATATCCCTGGCCAATCCAAAGAATTGGATTGGGGATTTTTATCTGACTCGAAACGTAGCTGTATGTTTTTTCACTATTTCCATAATTTTTTTGCAGAAACATCGGTAACTTCAAGGTGATACTGAATTGGGAGTCTGGATCATCAAATGCCAAATGTATGATGACTTAGATTAATTAGTAATGGAGACACAAAATATCCAACAATCGGTAATCTATTTCGTGAATCTTTATGAATATTTGTAATTTCAGTGTTGTGGATTTTTAAATATGGTATACTTCCACATATTGTATACTTCAACATTTATATAACTATCTTATGCTCTTCTCTTACACAAGAGGGCTGAACTTTAATTTGATCAAGTTGAATATCTTTTCTGATAATACAATAACATTTGACTTTATAGTAATACAGTATAATCTATTCAAACCAAATAAAATTATTTTTGTGCTGGTTCAAATCAAGTTCATATTTAGGTTTATTATGATAGTACATCCCGATCAATTACATTTACAAAAAGGTAGCTTGATTAAAAAAGCTTCTAGAAGTAAAAAATACATTCCAGTATCAAGTTAACTCGCTGTAAGCAAAGTACATAAGAGTGCAAACCAATAAAATATGCTTAACAGGCAGAGAACATACTGACCTACAAGTAAGTTGAGCATAATGTATGCTATAATAACATAGAAGGAACAGAAGTAAATCAATGCTCCAGCATAGTTGCCACAGTCAGTCTCCCAGTAGCGATGTTTGTCAGGGGTACAGAACGGGGGTTGAACCTGGAAACAGCAAAAAAAACAAGCAAATTCATTTTTTATCATTAAAATTTACTTAACAGTTTGTAGTCTTACATACCATCGTTTTGGCAAAGATACTTTAGTTTCTACTGGTGTTAAATCCTTTTCTGTAAATTAGCTCATCTAAAATTACTGACCTAAAGTTTAAAGACCAGCCAAAGTAATTTGACTAAAATTAATGTCTAGGATCTGCATCGCTTTGAGATAAGATGTTATTTATAGCTAAAATATGAAATTGTCACAAAATTACTACCTTAATAGTAAGTAACTAGCTGTGTTTGAATCCATTTTGATGCGCATTAGCTGTGTTACTACAAACAGAGCACAATTATGTCTCAATGTTGACATTACTCGTGCCTGTAATAAACAGGAGGTAGTCCAATAGGTTTACCCAATGTAAACCTATTTGGCACATATGTTTCTGAACATAAAACAAAAACAAAAAATGTATTAGTGTAACTATCAGAAGTTGCTAAAGTAATAGCTAGACACTTCATTATAAAATTTAAAACTAATTTTATTGAAGAACAGTATGTATCATTACAGAAAACACACTTTTAAGCATGAATATGTTTGGTCCTGTCTCTGTTCAGAGAACAGAAAGCCAGTATCATTTGTTTACTGACCAAATATTTCTTTGAAATAGGAGGTAAAGGCTGTTTTTCCAAACTACTGGGTGGATATTTGTATCAAATAAAGGATGCTTTGACCGGTTTATAAAAAATGTTTCTTTGAGGGGCCATCGTTTTTCATTACCTGTGCCAGAACAAAATATGCTAATGTATCATATTCTGCTTTTTTATTGTTTCAGTGTTTTTTTTTTTAGGTTGGTCTGCTTTGATTTGTAAATGCATGTCTGTACTTTGAATCATCAAAGACCACAAGAACAACTCTTTAAGTTGTAGGTGAACAGCTCTTCCGCTGCATCGCTAATGCTAGATTTTAAAATGTGTTATAAACTATGCATATTAACTTAACATATAGTTGAGCTGTAAAGTCCAGCACAAAATGAACTGTTAAACTCCGTTGAAAATGTATTTCCTGAAGCACTTTTTTTTTTAACTTAATGAGCAATACAAAAAAGATTAATCATTGAGTTTTTAATCAGATTGGAAATACATGATCCTTCCTCTGATGTTTGGGGATGTGCAGTGGATTTGCTCCCCATCTTACCATGCAGTCATGCATGATTTTATTCCAATCTTCTCCTGTGACAATGCGGAAGAGAACAGTGATGGCTTTTCCTGCTGTGGAGAAGTTGGCATGCCTATAGTTTAAAGAAAAAAAAAAAATCAAACAACTCTTTGAAGATATTGCAGAATAGAAATATCAGGAAATATGTAACATTTACCGGTTTATGTTCTCGCCATATTTGACCGTTCCAAAGAGAACAACTCCAGCGAAAGCGTAGCACAGCAAAAGGAGGAACATACCCACGATGATGAAGAAACTCTTGTACATGCTTACTACAACAGTCAGCAGCAGCATCTTCAGGGTCACCTTCATGGTTTATGCACAGAGACAGAGAGTCAAATGGTTGTACACTAGATATGTACAGTAGAAATTATATATGAAGGCAAAGGGAGATAATTTTCAGACAAAAATACTCACATGCTTCCCACATATTGTAAAGAACCTAAAGACGATCACACACGTGCCCATCATGTATGTATATGCATTCTACAAGAGGAGTACAGACAGTTGAATGCTCGGTACTGAAATCATGATCAAACTCCCCTGAGTTAAAGTTCATTGTCTAACCAGTAATGAAAAGTGAAGAACGATCCAAATCACACCCAGAGACGTAACTAGCAGGTCGTAACGATTTCGTCGGCTCTGCCAGTAACCGGCTGGAGACATGGCTATAAGCTTCATTGTCACCTACAAAACAGAAAAACAAACAACAAAAACAGTCAAAAAATAAATGATTAAAAACAAACTTATAGAATGATTTGAGCAAGAAGAAACTTACTTCCAGCACAAATATGAAGGTGAAGACAACAGACATGGTGGCAAGAGGAAAGGTAACTTGATCATCATCCACATCCCACTGTGAAAACAAGGAAACATTTGTTTTACTTAGGACTAAAAGACACAACATTCAACAAATTATGATGCATTAAGAAAGATTTAGATGTTACCTTGACTGACAGCAGGACAGACTGCGCCAAAACCAACACAGCAATGCCACGTTTGAAAAAGGGATGCTGAGTGATGTCATACATCTTGGCTCGAAAGCCTCCATTCTCTGTGAGAAGAACAGACGTGACATACAAAAAATGACATTTCTGGAGGAAATAGATAAAAGCCTTTGTTCAGATTTATTGTACTTTGCAAAAGCATTCACTCCACTTTAAATTTTCAAGTCCAAAGTTCCATGTGTTTTTTGCTGATCATAATTCTCAAGTGGAAGGATGTGTAAAGAGAGCGACTATTACACAGGTTACATACGTAACTTAGATTTGTCTGACAGCAAGAGTGAGGCATCTTACCATTCGATTAAATCTCAATTCAGTTTATTTATATAGCGTCAATTCACAACGGATGTCATCTCAAAACATGAAACCTTAAAATGAGAGGGACTGCATAGAGACGCTGGACGCACCCTCTCAGCCGAAAGAGGCTGTCACGCCAGACCAGGTGTTCAGACATAAAGTCAGTTGTGAATCCATGGCAAGACTTGGAAACTAATGTTCAAAGATGCCAAATAATCCTAATGAGAAAGAGCAACTCTAGAAAGACGAATGGTTAGAAATGCAAGAATGCAAAATTGTGGGAAGCTAAGTAAAAACAGGGAATAACTGTTTTAGAAATATGTTTATCACCATAATTTGGTGTTGCTTTGTTTTGGCCTACAGGATAAATTCACAATAAAACATATTGAAGCTGTTATCTGTTACATACCAAAAGAAAAAGTCAGTGTAATGTCCGGTACTGACCACAAGATGGCATTTATAGACTGCCAATACAGATTAACACATTTGACTGTTTTTTTTTACACAGACTTTCACAAACTTTACAGACTATGCTGCTATCACAAAGTCTTATTCATAGAGATGTGTGGGCGTATTGTGAGGAAATAATGCACACAATAAACTTACATCTGGTAAATGACAGCGAGGCGTTAATGTTTGCCCGAAGGCGGTAATTTCAGCGAGTCAAATACAATTTTAAGTAGCATCATCCATCCTTTTTTTTTTGCTTTGAATTTTTAAATGACAGAGCTTTAAATCTGGGCAAATGTTTTATCCTGGCCAAAATAAATCTTAGTTTTTTCTACTTCACAAGGTCAATTTGTACTCAAAGTTATAATTAATATACCTCGAACAGTACTGACCACAAAGGTTTTTGCAGGCATGAAGACTTAATCAGCTCAGCGCTGTAATGGCTCTCCAGCAGTGAGTGAACACCTCTGGCTGTGGATCAGTCCCACAGCTAAAGCTGGGGTAAGCTGCACTGCTCACCTAAACCAAAGCCATTGATTTGCTTTTTAGTCCTAAGCCAGGTCTGTGCAAACAGACAATTTCCCACACTACCTCCAAGGCGCCTCAACTATTCCCATGAATCTGGTCACATTAAAGAGTGTAGAAGTATGAATCGGTGGTCTATAGCTATGCTGTGTTTCTTAATGGTTAACATTATAAAAAACAAGCTTGATGTTTGTGTTTAAGCATACATTCACATCAGGGCTTGTGTTTTAATTCGAGTGAGGTGAGAAAATATGATTCATCTTGTGTCTAAGCCATTTGCATGATCTGCGTTCATATTTAGTTTTGCTATAACTGCTGCTAGTCATCATTTGACTGTCAAGATTAATTCCTCAAGGCATCAATCTGCAGCCAAAAACAAGGACCATTAGATATGAATTAATCATGCAGGTACTGTTTAGCAAGGCACATGAAGACACATAAGCACAACACACATTCAATCATAGAAGAGGGTCAGACATTATGTTTTTATAATGTTAAGCTTTAGCTCTGTGTTGCATCCGGCAGTTGCTTCATGCTACCTGGACGTGGGGGCAGGTGGAGCGGTTGGGCTATTTTCAGTCGACTCTTCAAATCCTCCCATCTCCTCTGGTCCACTGTTAGCAGGGCAGTACCCTGGAAGTCAAAGAGACGAAACACTGCATTCATGAATCTGAGCTATTTGCTGTCGAGAAGACCAAAACACAGACACAATGTCTGTGTTTGACGAACAATGTGTGCATGATTGTATATATATTTCCATTGCTTTTACTTTGTTCTCGTTGAAGTTTGCTATTACAACTCCGACAAACAGTGTTAGACCAATCATGCATCCCAGAAACACAAAGACGTGGATGTAGATGCCATGGATCTGCAGAGACGTAGGAGTACAATTTGAAGAAGAATATGGATCATCTCTGTTAAAGATAGACAAAGTAAAAGTAAAAATTACACAAAATAGGATTATTACCGGCCCAACACGATGAATAATAACATCTCGGACCTCTACCCAGCCTTTGAGGGACAGAACTTCAAAAAGAGCCAACATAGCATTGCCTACATTGTCAAAGTTAAAATTTCGAGGATTTGCCCTGGAAAATCATAAATTTGCTTGATTTAGTCACATGTTCTGTAGAGCAACTTTATGAGAAAAATTATCAAAACAAAGTCTTACCAGACTCTTGGTACCCAGAAACCTGGTTTCTTCTCCTCATTCTTCGATTTTAGGTTGAGATTTCTGGAAACACTCACATTTATTCGGAAGATACCATGGCAATCCTCCTATGGAGGATTAAAAAAAGCAAATTGAAGCAAAAAAAAAAAAAAAAACACTGACTAGAACTGATATAAAGGTTTCAGTGAAGTAAAAAAAGATATAAATGTGTTTTCTAATTCATTGACAAAGGTTCCAGTTTTGAAATTAATGAACATTAAACCATTTGCTGTTGGTTGATACATTTACAGATAGAAAATAGTGGGATTTCTACGTTGTTAAGCATTACATAAATGGGGAAAAAACTGATTAATCAATGTTTGAGCTGCCGATTACAAATTAGATATGATTAGGGTAAACTCTGATTAAATGCTGTATTTTACTTGTTGTATACCTGATAAGCTTGTTCTTAATACTGAACATACTGTTATCACAAAATAAAGGAAACCTTAATTGTAATAATACAGTATCAATAAAAATGAAAGAATAAAAGTTAGTAAAGAACAATTTAGTAACTAAAACCTAAATAAGACTGCTTATATGGATTAGGAAAAGCAGAAGTGCTGGATTTGGCTGGAGGGAAACATTTTATTTATTAAGCTGGATGGTCCCCACAGGGAGTATGTTGCAGAGAATATAAGGTTTACAAGGGGATTATGTAACTCCCAGTACCCGTTTAAGGATACGTGGGTCGTTGCACTTGGCCAGCTTTCCAGCGAACAGTTGAACTCCAAAGCTTGCAAACACCAGCATCAGCGTGAGAAGCAGGATGGAAACCTGTAGGACAATTTAAAAAAAAAAAGGTGAAAGGCACACCGCAGAACATAATCCAAGTCACAACTTGGGTTATATTAAAGTATTAACGGGGAATGACTCCACACTATTACAATGAAATCACAAGATTTAAAATGGTTGTACTTGACCACTAACCAGGAAAATCTCCTTAAATCCTTTAAGAACCTCACGCACAACCTTCCTCATCTGAGGAACCAGCTTGAAGATCCTTAGAGGACGAAGGCAGCGTAGCATCATCAGCAGCTGAGCTCCAGATTCCGGCGGTACGTCAGTAGGAAGCCAGCAAAGAAAGATCAAACTCAACTGCAGTTGAGAGGAAAGCAGAGCAGAGACATAGTTACAAAAAGTCTTTAATACCTGCACCAAGAATACTAGGATAACAATAATGCAACAACACAGAGTTTTTTAGAATAGAAGATGATTAATAAAAATGACGTAAATGTCTGCAAGACTAAAGATCGGTTAACTTATGCATAAGATATGCAAGTGTAACAATGTTTGATGTGTCAAGACCCCCCTTTGCTATGATTCTGGTCTATCTGCCAACTTACATCTCTTCCCCTGCTTTCCTGCTCTGTAATATGTAACTTGCTCATCTGTTGCACCAGTCTGCCACAAAATTAGCTCATCCCCTGTGCCTGTTCATCTGCCTTTGAAAAGGCTCTCCTGCAGGCAGACAATGCCAGATTTTGAAATCCTTAGGTAGAAGTAGGTCTCTGCCCTTCCTTCCTCCCTGTCTCGCCTTGCCCTTAGTAAATATACCTCTTCAACTTTTGTTTTCTCTTGTTTAAGCCCCACAATCACTATTTATTGTCTAGCCCAAATACTTTCCATCTAATTATGCCCCCGTCTGTCTGACATTGTTTATATCCCACTACCACGGCTGTTCATCTTGTCCACAGATTTGTTTGACTGTTTCTGCTTCGCTGTGTATGATCCTCAGCTGTCCCACAATCCTGTCTGTTGTCAAATTGGTCCTGCTTTAGCCTATTATTAAAGCGGGTGAGTCAGTCTTTAGCCCACACTGAAGTCATTACTCTCCTCCCTGTCAGCTCCTTTGCATCAAAGCAATTGAAAATCAGGATTGCAGCTCTCATCTGGATTCTAAAAAGGTAGGTGACTCTTTTCATGTATATTCAATTGCACCATTAATTCTCAGCAGCCACTAGCCAGTTTTTCTCTCCCAAGTTGTTCCTGAAGGTGTTGTTGGTATTTGATGTGAAGTTGTTTTACTTCTTGAGGTTTTTGTCAATTGGCTAACAACTGTTTGGTGTAATATGATGTGTAAAACAATGATTCAAAACTGATGTAAGTTATGATAGTTTTCAGGAGCTAAGGCAGATTATTTAAGTTTAGACTTTGGTTCAATCTTAGAACTGCAGTCAGGTTTTAACTTTGGGAGTCCCGATTGAGCACAATTATGGTACTACTGTTCTATTTACTAGTATATTTAAATATTTGGTGCAATACTGAATAGAATCTATATTAAAATCAAATTAAAATTGACCAGTATTTTGAGCTTCTTAACAACACTTCTTTAGGCAAGTTAATTGAGTTTTATTTCAAAGGCTATACCACTGGAAAACCTAGAACTTGGGAAACCTAGAACATTAATTCTGGCTTTAAATATACACTGCAAACAAAAAGAATAGCTACCTAAACCTTACCCTTTATTGAATAGGACATTTCCCAACACTAATTACATTAAAGTCATGCAATTCTGCTGCTAACCAGTTCATAAACATTTCATTTAATAAAATGTTGGACTCTAAACACAGCAGTTATTTATTACTTTATTTTTTCCATCTTTTTGGATGATTCATTCTTAACTCAATAATGGTTTTCAACCCTGCAGTTGATGAATAACACATTATTGACACTTTGATCTGGTTTATAGGAGCGTTTGAAAAAGAATAATCCTATAAGGAGATGAAGAGGCTAAATAATGAAAGAAGAACAACTCCTAACAAATGTGTGAGCCTAAGGATAGAATTATACAACATCATAAATTTGTTTTGTTGTTTTTGGAACATTAATATTGCAATGAGCCAAAACAGACAGGGTGACATCTTTCTTAGGAAACTGTACAGAAGCATTTAGTTGTATTGTTTAAATATATTCAGTACACAGATTTCTCACCATTGTAAAAATATGAAGTTTCTCAAATGTAATATCATTTGTTATATTTTAAGGGGAAATGTGTAGTTCTTACAAGATAGATGAAGATGTCCATTACTCCTCCAAAGTCCCTGATAACAGCCGTAGGAGTGAAGAAGAGACCATCGGCCATGATCTTCAGGTTGAGTTCAATGCTCATGAATATCACAAACACATACTCGCCAATCTGAAACGGACATGACGATTACCGCAACATCTGTCCCTTCATGAATCTGCTGGTCAGTACATGTGACTGACGTTCCATCTGGAAATATCATACCTGCAGGGTGGGGACATGCATGACCCTGGTGAAGGGTGATTCAAACATCATGGAGATGCAGGAGCAGATGGTGACCACAATCATTACCCAGTCCAAATAGGTTACCAAGCCCAGAAGATCACTGTGAGGACAAACACGTCAACAGAAATATGAGCTAGTTTCAAAAAGCACATGTGAAATTGTATTAGTTTACAGTGCAACTGCTAGCATGTGGCTGAAATACTAAACATGATGGAAAAGATAGCAAATTAAATCAAAAAAAGTACATTGATTTTCTAGTCTGCTGTGTTCATTTTAACTTTAACAATGGCAACTCTGCTTGGCCCTCCTGTTTCTAATCAACCCCCCCCCCCCCCCCCCCC
>JAVLVB010000713.1:2465366-2502318 GCA_032876305.1 Orestias chungarensis | reverse complement strand
ATAAAAATATATAAATAAATTGTTCAATTGTTCATGAGAATAATGGAAGTTGGAAAAAAGCTTCTCTGTAGCCTGGTCGTACGGGTCTTCATGTGGCTGAAGCGTCGGCCTGATGGAAGGCACCGAAACAGGTGACGGCCAGGGTGAAACGGGTCGGTGATGATTTTCTCTGCACGCTTCCTGGTTCTGGAGGCATGCATGTCCAGCAGTGCGGGCAGCTTTACACCGATGGTCCTCTCTGCAGACTTGATAATGCGCTGCAGTCTCTTGGTGTCGTGTTTTGTGATAGCACAGCCCCACACTGTGATGGATGTGATGATGATGGACTCTATGATGGCTGTGTAGAACTGCACCATCAGCTCTTGGGATAGGTTGAACTTCCTCAGCTGGTACAGAAAGTACATCCTCTGTTGAGCCCTCTTGATGATGGAGTTGATGTTGCTGTCCCACTTCAGGTCCTTGGAGTGTACCCAGGAACTTGTAGGACTCCACAGCCATCACAGTCCTGTGTAGGATGGTGAGTGCTGGCAGGGTTGGGGGGCTACTCCTGAAGTCCACGGTCATCTCCACTGTTTTTGCTGTGTTCGGCTCCAGATAGTTCTGACTGCTCCAGAGGACAACCTGATCAACCACCCGTCTGTAAGCAGACTCATCACTGTAATTGATGAGACCAATGACTGTTGTGTCATCTGCAAACTTCAGGATTTTAACAGAGGTGTCCATGGAGGTACAGTCATTTGTGTAAGGCAAGGCAAGGCAGGTTTATTTGTACACTACATTTTCGTGTACAAGACAATTCAAAGTGCTTTGTACAGCGAGAAGAGCAGTGGGGAGAGTACACAACCCTGTGGAGCACCCGTGCTGATGGTTCGGGCCAATGAAATAGACTTTCCCAGCCTCACCTGCTGTTTTCTGCCAGTAAGAAAGTCAGTTATCCACTGGCAGGTGGAGGCTGGTACACTGAGTTCAGTAAGTTTGCTGTGTAATTGTCCTGGAATAATTGTGTTGAAGGCTGAGCTGAAATCCAGGAACAGATTTTTGTATAACTTCCTGGGTGTTCAAGGTGTTGGAGGATGAAGTGGAGACCCATGTTCACTGCATCGTCCACCGAACGGTTGGCCCGATAGGAAAATTGCAGGGGGTCTAGCAGAGGGTCCGTGATTTCCTTAATGTGGTTGAGAACCAGTCTTTCAAAGGACTTCATGACCACAGAGGTCAGGGCAACAGGTCTGTAGTCAATTAGTCCTGTGGTAGTTGTCTTTTTAGGAATGGGTATGATTGTGGAGCTTTTAAAACAGGACGGAACAACACAGTGATCTGTTGAAGATCTTAGTAAAGACAGGTGCAAGCTGGTCTGCACAGGTCCTCAGGCAGGAGGGAGAGATTCCATCAGGACCTGGGGCCTTCTTGACTTTCTGTTTTTCAAAAAGTCTCAGCACGTCTTCCTCGCAGATCTTCAGGGCAGGCTGGATGGGTGGCTGATAGTCAGATGGGTGTGAAGTGGTGTTGGATGGGAGCTCGTTGCTGGGCTGTTCAAACATGCAGTAGAATCTGTTAAGGTCGTCGGCCAGTTGACGATCTCCCATTGTCTGTGTAGGTGGCCTTTAGTAGCTGGTGATGTTCTGGAGACACCTCCAGGAAGTTGATGGCTTGTTACTGGACATCATGCTGCTTAGATTGTTGGAGTAGTTCTTCTCTGCAGCTTTGATCTCTTTAGTTAGGGTGTTCCTTGCCTGGTTGTAGTGCGCCCGATCCCCACTTCTATATGCTACCTCCTTAGACCGGCACAGCTGTTTCAATTTGACATTAAACCAGGGCTTGTCATTGTTGTATTTAATGTGAGTACTGGTGGGAACACAGATGTCTTCACAAAAACTGATGTAAGATGTCACAGTGTCCGTGTATTCATCCAGGCTGCTTGTGGCGTCATCAAAAACACACCAGTTTGTTAAAACCATGCAGTCCTGAAGCCTTTCTTTAGCCTCATTAGTAAAAAGCCAAACACATATGCAGACATTGTGTGCAAAGTATGCGGGACATTATCAGCGTTGTTGGACATTTTCTGATGCTTAAATTAAAATTTCTAATAATTATTATCATGGATGGATGAATGGGTAGAATGATTAAAATATGGGATAGTAACTACAGTCAGGAAATTCACAGTTTTATGTATACTAAATATCCTGTCCCTACTTATCCAGATTAGGGTATCATTTCAGTTCAACTTCAGTTATTCCTTTCGGGACACGTTCAATATAATAAAAAAAAATTTGTAAAAAAAATTCTAAGGCAATCAGAGAGAGGAGGAAATAATATGAAATTAGGAGAATGTGTAGCTACCTTTTGGTCAATATACTTGTTGTCTTCGATGGCTGAGCGTTTGGAGTGGTCGCAGGATGAGGATGAAGCCGAGGGGAGACGACGGAATAAACAGGTGGTATCCTGCTGCTGGCGATCAATGAACTGCTTCATAAAACTCTCTCTAGAGTTCACAACAAACACCAATAACAACAATGAATTTCATTGCACGATATATTACTCGCAACAGACACACACAGAGGTAGAGAAAACGGCCTCAGATCTATGAAAAGACTAAACTGTATTAGAGCAAATTCAGCAGCAAAATGGATCAGTGGAAGCTGTTGCTGCAGAGATCCAACATATGGGATTCTGAGGAAGTGCTCTGCGTACCCTGCAAAATGAAAAATCCAGCTGTGCACTAATCACTAACTTAATAACACGACTTATATGAGGTCTGCTGTGTTGGATAGAATTCAGCTCCCCTGCTAACAGTTGTAAAACAGCAAATGAACCTCGATCAACTTACTTTAGCTTCAGGTTAGATAGGAAAGATATGAAACCTTCTCCCCTTTTCTTTCTTTGTATTTCAAATTATCTAGAAATATTTGACAAAGACTGGAAAGAAGTGCAAATGTTTCCCACTTGTTTCATTTGATGTAGTTTATACTGGGGCTGGCATGTTTTGAATTATTTATTGTAACAAATTTATTGTCATGACAAGAATTGTGATTTACGGTCACAATAATAAGATCCTTCCTATTTAAAAAACTCAAAAAAACTGTCTGAATTGTTATATATGGTTCAGTCGTTCCATCCATTAGAGCAGTAGTATATGATAAAAAAAAACGTTACTGTTTGCAGTTTAGTGATATAAAGGATGGTTCTTTATGCAACTGGGTATATATAGAAGCCTTTTTTTGTTTCGGTATGTAAAGGATGTTGTTAGAGATTTTTTGTATGCAAAATAAGCATTTATTATCTGCAACAGCCTTTAAAAGTATCTGGATTGGAACTGTTCTACCTATCTTTCATCATTTCCCATATTTATAGAAAAAGCTCATCTAATCTGGAAAACTGTTTTTCTTCTGTAACAGAGAAATAATTTGTTATAAAATCTGAAAATAGATCAGTTTTGATTTCATGATCTTAATATTCATAATAATTTTTTCCCCCTGCAATACATATTTATCAAATTGTTGATTTGCAGCTCTAGGCTTTGATCTAAATTATTCAATTTTCGCTCCAATTGCATGTTAGAGGTTTCTTTGAAGCTGAAAGAAAAACATATTGAACATGATTATAAAATGCCAAAACCGCTGTTGCTCTTAGAAAACATAATTAGGTGACAAAAGTCCAAAAAATCCTATGACATAAGGAAGATACTTAATCATGATAGGTACTAAAACCTATAAAACATTTTCAACATAACTACAATGTTTCTGGCCAAGAACCTGTTACACATGGTTAATACCTTAAGAGAACTTTAGTGTCCACCTATTGCACATATTTATCGTGTGTACAGTACTGTGAACTCTGAGACACACCTGCAATTTGTGGTTTACCTAATAGAATTTTTACAGTTCACAATAAATGGTCTTTCTGTATATATGTTCTCCCACTTGAACCGACCAGATCTTGGGAACCCTTCCAGAGTTAGTGTGGGTCTTTTAGCTACATCTCCCATTAATGCTGTTTTTGACCATTCTGGTATCTTAGGTGCTAGTTGGAGTTGATTTAAATGTTCTCTTAGGTTTTTCACCATTTTCTGATGATGGACTGAACAAAGCTCTGTGATGTTTCAAGCCTGTGAAATTGTTTAATAACATAACCCAGCTGAAAACGTTTTCCAGCCTCTCCACAACTATGTGTCCCTCAGGCTTTGTGATGCTGTGTTTTCACAAATGTTCCTGTACAAACCTCTTAGCCCTTAGGTGAGATCCTGTTTTTGACTTTGTCATTGCTAACTTCGTTGACACAAACCTCCAATAAAATACTTCATAGTTTGCAGTAATAACAAGATAGCAATGTGAATGTAATCTTTTACGAGACAATGTATCTGTCCTTGTGGTGGAGTACCTAATTCTGGGAACAGTGAAATCAGACGGGAGCTTTGAGATCTTCACCATCTGAGGTCTGTTGGGGAACTTTTCAAAGATCCTGAGTCGTAAAGGGAGCTTCTCTTTGGTGTCTGCGTTGGCTTCACTTTGCTTGAGCTGACAAAGAAAAGAATAAGGGGAGTCAGTTCACATTCAGCGCATCAGAGCATCCAAAGCTTCTGTAAAATGGTGAAATCAACCTTGATTACGCAACCACTGTGAGGAAGAGAGGGACTTAAAACAAGATACAAGGGGGAAAGGAACAGAATCAACTCGAGTGTAGACAGCAGGAACATTTGGGATTTTTGAAAATTATCTTTAGGACCAATGAATGAAGAATAAAAACCAGAGTCTGGGGCAGAGATTTTCTCTGTAAAGGTGCAGCTTCATTTTCGTGCCTGATGATGGCAGCATCACACTTGCCTACAAAACACACATCACATATAATACAGACAACCACACAGAGGATGAGATCCCACTTACTGTTCATAATATGGGGAAGATGGCAACAAAAGAAAAAAAAAAAAAAGAAGGGATTATTTTGAAGTGGTTAATAGAGAACAGAAAGGGAAGCGACAGAATAATGCGCATGCGCGCCCGGGGACACAACAGTGGAATAAAAAGATGACAAAGGGAATGAAACAAATTATTTCCATTTAATTACTTATGTGGGAGGGTGATTGAAATTCCCTTGCAGGTGTTCAGTGTCTGTGTGCCTGGAGATATCCAATGATGCCTTTCTGATTAGGCCTGAAAGCCTAATCAGGCGCAATAGTGATTGGCTGCATGTCGTTCAGAAAAAGGTAACTGTCGGGAAAAATACTGATCATTATGAATGGTGGGATTTATCTTTACCTCTTATGATCTCAAGTTACCGGAAAAGTACGGAGTATACCTGCAAGCCGAAGGAAAGCCACAAATGACGAAATGAAGGTCTGTCTATCTGATTCCTGTTTCCAGCAGACAAAAATGTGGAAGCTTCTTTTTTGCCCTGAGTGGTTGAGTGGCACACCGTGAAGATGGAATTATGCAGCAGCATCTGCTTGCCTAAGCTTTCTGTATATATTCGGGCTTTAGAGATACAGGCACTGAATAAGGAGATGTGGGGAAAAAACCTAAACTTGATGGAAACGGTAAAAAAAAAACACACAAAAAACTGTAGGTTCACATAAATAATGGCATGGTATAATATATATTACAGTCATAGCACTATAAAACATAGATGAAATTGATCCTGTCTATCACTGTTGGTTGTAATATTTCTAAACTCATGGTAATTTTGAAATTTCAGCATCCCAATCATGGCATGATTTACCTACTGGAGGGCTCAATACGAAACTGTCCAAGGCCCACGCAGTGGATGAGAGAAATGTATTTCTACAAATTTGAGTCAATAGTTTTTCTATGATAGTATTTGGTATATGGTAAATCCGAAACCAAGACATGTGGTATTGAGGAAAATTCAGTTTCATCACTAGCTAAAAGAGGTTGCCGCAGATTTTTTGGTAATAGTTGAAATATCTGGTATGTATGGCATCTACACTGACTTCTATTGAATTTTTTCAAATGTTACTCCAATATCTGAACAAGGACTTAATAATTAAATTACTTAATTTTAAATAGTGTTAACAAAAACAAACAAAAAAACATTCTCATTGGCATCTAAAATGCTTGCTGTGAACTAAACTAAATGACCCATTCCCCTTGTTCTTTTAGATTTTCAACTAAATAAAAAGGTGGCGTATTCAATATGCTTCAAAACAAAAAAGTTGAAAAAAAAGGAAATGTGTCAAAAGCCCAAAAACATATTTATAAAGACTTTATGTTCCTCAAAATGTTTCGATTAAAGCAACACATCCTTTTCAACAAACAAATCAGATTCATAGGAAACAGCAGGTGTGACGGCAGCTTAAACTAATGAATTCTGTGTTCAGTATGTTCTGTCATACTGAACACAGATGATTTCACAGAGATGTATGTTACCCACAGGCAGAGTGAGTAAAAATGAGGAAACTTCTAAAAATGGAAAACATCTGTTTTTTTAAATTTTATTTCTGACTGGATCCTCAGGTTGGCACAAAATGTCTAAATAGAATGAAACAAACAAGTGCTTAATACAAGCAGCAGCTCTTAATATCTTAAAACATCTGACCATTAATAAACTTAGACCCTGTGGCTATTTCAGGAGACAGATGACAGAAGACTTAAAAAATCCTAGTTACCCTTTACCTGATTGTCATTCTATGCTTTAACAACCAAAACCAATTCACACCAAGTTATACTGATTCAAACACCGAACAAGAGTTTAGCAGCCATCCTTGCCAAACTTATATCCTACAACTATGCAAGGCTTAAGTAATCACACAATATGGAAGGATTGGTTTAGCTTTAGAAGCCACGGCCAATCTGCAAAAGAGACCTTTAAGTGTTTCAGATTAAATTCAAGTAGATGTTTTGTCAGTTTTAAAAGTGCTTGTCTGAGACAATTTTAATATGTATGCTGGCAAGGGCTCTCAGGCTAATTATTGTACGCAGTCTCCTACAGCAATAATATACATTCAAGGGTTATTGAGTACACCGATCTAAGAACAGACAGATCCAGCTGAGGAGAAATAAGAAGCAGAGTCAAAAGGATGACTCTGTGCCACAAAGTTAAGTGCCTTTATGTGATGTAAACCAATGGTTAAAAAATGGCTTTTTGTCATCGTTACTTCTTAGGAAAAAATCTTAAACTGTAAAATACATGTAAGAAAACAAAAAGAGAAGAATATCATGCCTGATATCTCTGAAAATCCTTGTTGTGTCAGAAACGTATGCTTTTCTGTGTCATATTATCAAGACTCTGTGTTGCTGCTACTCATGTGCAAGAACGCTGAAATTACATTTCAAACTAAATTATGAACTTAGTTTCCATTCGTAAAAGGTCATTTTAGTGGTACCTCTACATTTGAATGCAGAAGTAAAACACATACAAATACCGATCAACCCCAAACACATCAAGTCTGACCGAATGCCAGTCTGCCAGTTATTTTTTTAATAATGTCTAACAAAACATTATCAGTGCGTGTCTGACCCAACACCTAATCTGAACTCCATTAACACCATAGTCCTTAACATAACCCAAAAACAACACTTAAATGGACACTATAGGGTAATATAGGTTAAAATGCACATACAAAGAAACACAAATTAATTGAATTTGCTGTTTTTCCAATATTGCGTTATCAATTCTGCCAGCATTATACAATAAATCTTCTTTCTGACGAAATTTCTCAACCAGCTTTATTGTCATGTGCAGTGTTCTTTCATATTGATTGTGCCCATCCGTCTACCTAAGCTTCCAGGTTATCTAAAAATGTCAGGATTATATTTTCTCTCAAAACACAATTTATAAAAAACTAAACAAAAAAACTAAACATTTTTAGGTTATTGGTTGAATCAATGTAGATTCAAGACAGAAAATACCAGTACTTTCCCAAAGCCTATTTTAAAAGCTGTCACCTTTAGGACTAACAATTGTTTGTGGTTTATCATCATTGTATTATACTGCACTGCGAAAGGCTCAACAGCTGAATAGCTATTACAACAACAAATCATTTATCTATAATACCTAGAAATTAACAGACACCCTATAGGTCTTTCTATAGACAAATACAAGAACAAGATTGTATAAAAATACACTTAAAACAATTGTCTTCTAAAATTTTGGACGTATATTTCTGTCTGCTCGGACACCCAAATAGTTCAACAATTTTGTAAATTCAGAACGTTTCTTAGCATACACCTGCAAGTCCATAATATCATCAGAAGATTCAGAGACTTTGGAGAAATCTCTGCCAGCAAGTGGACAGGCTAAAAACCAAACTTTAACTGGGACCTTCGATCTATCGTCGCGGAGATGCATTGAAAACCCAACATCATCGGGGAGGTTTAGCAACCCTACGGAAAATCATTTATATGTTAACACGATTTGTCGCTACATTTTCAATTGAAGTTAAAACTCTAACAAGCAAAGCGAAAGCTTTATCAACAAAACTCAGAAACGCCACTGGGTTCTGGACAGATGGAAAAGTGTGACGCGGTCTGACGAGTCCACATTTCACATTGTTTTATGGAAATCATGGACATTGTAACCACGGGCCCAAAGATAAAAATGACTAGATTGTTGACAGCTCAAAGTTCAAAAGCCAGCATCTGTGATGGTATGCGTGTGTATTATTACCCATAGCACATCTTTGAAGGTACCATTAATGTTTAAAGCTACATACCTGTTCTGGAGCAACAAATGCTGCCATCCAAGCAACTTTATTTTTCAGGGATGTCCCTGCTTATTCCAGCAAGACTATGCAAAGCAACATTCTGCCTGTGATAAGTCATTAAGGCTTCTTAGTTAAAGAGTGTGTACTAGAATAGCCCGGCTGCAGTTCAGATCTGTCTCCCTTTGAAATTGTTTGGCACATTATGAAGTGAAAAATATGACAATGGAGACCTTGGGATATTGAACGGCTGAAGTTGTGCGTCAAGCAAGAACAGGGAAAGATTTCACCTACAAAGCTTTCAACTATTAGTGTCCCCAGTTTAGAAGGGCTTACTGACTGTTAAAAGAAAGGCTGATGTAACATAGGGGTAAACATGCTGCTTTCCCATCTTTTTTGGAAAGTGTTGAGGGTATCAAATTCCAGGTGAGTGATTGTTTGCAAAAGCATCAAATATCTTGTCGTTGCAGCGTATTCAATCCAATATAGGTTGAAAAGGATTTGCAAATCGTTGTTTTCTGTTTTCATTTAGGTTTTACAAACATCCCAACTTTGGGGTTGTATATGAACTACATATAATTGGTATGCTCTCTGTCATTTGAATCCATCTCATTGTTAACTCCCTATTTATCATTTAGGAGTACACAAAGTTACAGATCAACAAGCTATTTAATTTTTTTACATTTTATTTATTTAGAGTATTAGAAACATATTACGACAGAGACTCCAGCTAGGACAAGTTTTATTCTGCTACATTTGCTAAGTCTTAACAAAATGACGGTAATTTGTTTTAATGACGTATCAGGATCTTTTTGGCTCAATGACGTTCTAGAAACTTTTTCATTATTTTTTCCCCCCCAAAGTTTTAGAATTAGCAATATATCTTTCCAAGTATAGAGAGTTCATTTGAAATTGTAAGTTTGGATTGCACTTGTCTGGTTAAAATTGAATTTCTATTTCCTTTGGAATAATCAATAAAAAGCTGAGAAAACCTAGCTTGGATTCCTGATACGGATGGGATTCGACATACAGTGGCGTAACAATGGAAGCAAGACTAATGTGTTGTGCCTTAAGACTCACTCAGGTGATCGTTCACCACTTCCCCCTTCATTTAAGCCAATTTCAGGCTCCGCTGAGCTAGGAAACTCTTCATTCAGGATTTTTCATGGATTTTCAGACCATGGCTTAGGTGGAGCTGAAAAATACTAACCATTAGCATTATTCCAAATTCTGTAAGGGCTAAACTTTTGTAGGAAAATACAGACATGATTAAAGCAGCCAAGACCAAGGTGAAAAAAGACCAGATGCTTCCAAGAAAAAGAAAATATCTGAAAAACAATACAGAGCCATCACTGCTTCAATCAAAGTCCCTTATTTTGACCAAGCCGACCTACTGCACAAGTTAAGAATGTCAAATTAATGTAATCTTTTAATTTTTGACACATTTGAATACTTATGAAAGGCATATACTTATTTAATTACCTATTTTCTCTTTTTTATAATAACAAATACACATGGTCTCATATCGACATGTGTTTTATTAACACTTTAGATAAATTTTAGTAATCACAGTAGTAGTACTTGCATAACAAAAGGTATAAAATATCAAGGACAGCAGATAGGAGAGCTAAAATTTTCCCTACGTTTCTACACAGTTGAAACAAAATGTTCCTTCATTTCCAGGCAATTTTCATCTGTTACTGGAAAAGCTTCCAAATTAAAATGGATATTTCCCTGAATTTCTATAACAATTCACGGGGCAGCAGCATGCAGATGACAATCCTGCTTTTCAGGAATTGAGAGTTCGTGGAAGATTCACAAGGTGTGGAGTTTAGCAGGAGTCAATTTTTAAGACCCATCAGACACAGATGTGTCTACGACATGAGTTACAACTGTCACAAGTATCAGTTCTCTTTTGTTAACTAAATTATTCAAATGAATTACCTTTACAACAATATTCAAATTCATTGAGGTGCACCTGTTAGCTGAGTGCAAAAACAATGGATACTGGACCTGTGAAGTAGAAATAATGTATAAAAAATTATTCAAATTTATGATAACTAATGCATGATTTAACATTTGACTTGCATTTATAGCAAAAACGACTGTTAAACACAGAGCTGTCTTCAAGGAACCCACTGATTATCCCAGTGACTCAAAACTCATAAAATAGAGTTATAAAACAGTTAACATTTAAGAAACATTAATTTACCTCAAGCCTTCGTCACTACTAAAGTACTCTAAAACACATAAGTAAAAGCATTAATTTACACAGACAGTCATGTGCATCCTTTATGTATCACACAGCACAAGCCCTCTGAACCATCCCACTGGTCACATAGAAGGACCCTCTATAGCAGACACACACAGAAAACAAATTTTTGAGACATCCGGCGGAAAAACTATGTAAAACAGCCACCTACAAAATTGCCGCCCACACGGACAAGCTGAAAGCCTGCGGGCTTGCTTACGTAGTGGTCAAGTCATCTGCATTTTACCATTCAGCCATTAAAGCCTAGCAACACAACACTTTCATCAACACATCCAGACTGCAGCTGATTATGTAAGGATGTGGATCTGTGTGATCACAGACTGTGCATATTCAGAATACACGGCTTCACCTCAGATAACACTGTTTGATGTATGAATTCATCCTTTCTAAACAATGAACCTCCCTTATGCAGGCATGGAAAATTATGATTCTAGTGATTCAATGACCTTCCTTGACTCAACATTTCCTCACTTTTTTACTTTAGTCTGGCGGGATAGCAGAGCTGTAGGGCGCAGGGGGACAGAAGGCTGAAAGTGAGTCAGCGGGGTCACCCTCTCCTCACATTAGTTGGGTAATGAGCCATGCTTTGGAGCTATTGTAAAGCAACACAGCCCATAAACTTCTGATAGCTGTTCACGATACCTAAAACTACATCAAGTACCATAGACTATCTCGTTTCATAATCGAAAATCACTTAAAAAACTAAAACTAAAATAACAAATAATAACACAATAATTTTTTCACACAGATACACATACCAAATTATCTCTATTTGCTAAATGCTAAATAATGAGGGATATTACTTTATTACTTAAAATCAAACATTTACATTGTCAAATTTAAGAAATTAGAGAATTAGAATATGGTAATTAGTCCAATTAAAAGTACCTTTTCAAAATATCCTTTACATTATTTGCAAATTTCTGTATTAAAATGTTTTGTATTGGTCTGATTTAATATTCTAATCTTAAAAGGGATTGTGGTAACATTAAGCAGAAAATCTGTATAGAATAACAGAAATTAAGGCTTGGTAACATCAATCTGTGTGTAATTAATCAATACTTTGCTTCACTTAGTAAATTTGGTTACTTGAAAAAAAAAAAGTATATTAAGATTTAACCAACCCGGGATTGATGTTGATGTGTTCATCATCTCGCTCAGCATTCTAACCCTTCAATTCATGATGTGTAATAACTGGAGGCACGCGACATTAACGCAAAATGTGTGCGTCTCAAACACAAAATATAGCGTAGATATAGGCTAGGGGGTCTACATCTGGCCTGGATAGTTGCAATCAAAACTGGAGTAGCAGACCTCCTTTTAGGCTGAGGCTGATAAAACAGTATTATTGTTACAGCTTAAAGAATCTGGTACTACTGTGGATTGAAATGACACTCACAAGGGAAGATGTCATTACACCAAAAGCAACATAATAAAAAAACAAAACATTACAGTTTCCAGGTTTTTGGAGACATTCAGTGATCTGACAAATCTAAAACTAAAGTTGACAATAATGATCCTTGTTACATTTCAAAAAGTGGAGGTCTGTGAGCCTAAAAACCTAATTCTAAGAAGGGACAACTGAAATGCCAGAATTAGATTCCATAGTGAGTAAAGAACATTGTATGTGAATACTTAAGCAATATCTCAAAACATTAAAACGTACAGTGTTAAGCCCACACAAAATGTGGAATCGGAATGGAAAAGATGTGCAAGGATATTGGCCTACAAACTTGAGCTACTGTACACCAGATCTAGAAGTAGGAGTGAAGAAATTAAGGACTGTGAATCTTTAACATAAAAAAATACTTCTCCATTTTATTTCTAAAGGAGAAATGTCTTTGTATTACTGTGGGCTATAAAAACAGTTTTGGTGGCATGGTAAGGTCCTGAACCTTTCAAGTAAAACTGAAAGTGACATTGAAAAGATATGAACACATTGTACTGGGATTCTCCAAGGGGTATGCTCCTTTCTTCTCTGCTCTCTCTGTCTTCATTCCCATTCTTTTCCTCTGTTAAATCCCCCAATAAGCCCTTAGTCCATTAAATAATATAAATAGAGGGCAGGCTTTTAGTTGAATTTATTAATAATGAAATCCATGGCGGGAGGCCGTAAAGCTATCACCTCATAATGCGTTTGATCAAACTGAAGTCTGCTGAACGGAATGAATATTCATTGGAGAGCACGTTGAATACTTGGGTGCAGCAGCATAGAGCGGGCAACAGATGAATGCAATACGTTAATAAACTGAAAGAAATGAGAGATTGCAATTAGAGACATTATCTGTGTGCCTCAGTGAGACTGTTTTCTGTCACAGCTATGAAATTCTGACAATGCAGTTAGTTCCCCATCCATGTTCCCACCGTTTGTGCTAATCATTTCCTACATCCAATGTAACAGATTGTTCGGTTCCTCCAACCTCTGTCGCTCACTCTTTCTCTCTCTCTCCTTCTGGTGATATGTAACAACCAGCGCCAGATCCAACCATGCCCCTTTTACAAATATGGAACAAGATGATAGTCGCAACTTAGCTGACAACCACATTTACAGTGAAGCCGATTTAAATCAAATCATCTATCATTATCATCCCTCAAAAAGAAACAACAGAAAAACTGACAGAGTTAAAAACTGCCATTAAAGCATCTTAAGTCTATAATATAATACTTGCATGTGTAGGGTTTGCACTAGATGGCAGTATCGTAAGATGGTACAAGCTATTTGGCAGAACAGTTTATTTAATTAATTCTGCATAACTTCTCTGAATCTGAAACACAATGTAGAAAATTTTGAAATTGCTATCATAGTTTATGGCCAAAATTCCCATTTTAATCAGCAAGTTAAAATTGAAAAAGTGAAAATGACAAAAATGCATAACAGTTATAACCCCAAAAAGCATTCATAAAGCATAAATAATTTTACCTTTTGGGTGGCATATTGATTTTACTGTTTTATTGTGTTCAGATTAAAGCCGCAGGGAGAAATTTAAGGCTGGTCAGTGGAATTGGATAATTTTCAGCAGGTAGATGAAAGTCAGCATACATAAGAGCTACCAGGTCAAACTTGGTTAACAACACTCTTCAATGTTGATCCTGTCAATTAATCAAGAATATTCAAAGTTAGCTATCTTCAGTAACATTATGGTGTTTGCAATATAGTCCGATAAAGCACAAAGATTAGAAAAGCTATTTAAAAGAGTGACTCTAGTTCTTCCTGACTGTGAGAGCGAGATTGAGATCAAATAAAAATATTCATGTCTACAATATGGAAAGGTTGATGTTGTTGATAACAATTTAAATGTAAAAATGTAAATCATCCAGACCATCTTTGATATTACTTTATAATCTACCTGTTAGAATAAAACCAAATATAAGATAAGATTAAAGTATATCTTATCTTATCTTATATTTGGTTTTATTCCAACAGGTAGATTATAAAGTAACTACAATAGAAAACTGAATAATTTCTCTTAGGAAAAAAACTGTATGGAAATAAGAAACTATCAGAATAAAATAGCAAAACAAAGCTAAAAGCATGATATGATTCTGTAGTTATAACATGTTCTCTGTTTTTCCTATAGGTAACAAGCAACAAAAAAACTGCTTCTTAGCAAATCAATGCGACATCAATTAGGACTGGCCCACCCAACACTGAGCAGAACCCTCTTCTGGCAGTTAACAGCTTCTGTTGTTATTTTGAAAAGCATCTGTTCACACCTCCAACCAACTCGTCAAACCAACCATCTCCATCCATTAGATATTCACCCAAAGATCTTTGAGGAGGATGTGGGTAGGCTGTATCAAAGCAAGAAAATCAGGAAAGTTCAAGGACTTTATAGTTTGTCGCTCTGCTGCATGAGAGCCTTTGAAGACCAGCCGGCAAACATTTATCAACTCAGATATAGAACAAGTCTCTGAATCTCTTTGAGGTTCACTTCAGCCTAAAATGGCCTAACATCACACCCATAACAACACACTATAGTTGCTGATGTAGATTCATTTAAATTACATAAAATCCCCATGAATTATAGTTACCAAGCAAAGAGGTTGAGGAATGATGCAGTTAACTTTTGACAGCATTTCTTCCTGCACCATCCCAACTATCCTTGAAAGTATGCCAAGATCATCTTTGTGGACAGCCTTTAACAACAAAATGTCCTCCACCAGACGATCAACCAGGTCAAAGTACTAGGCTTAAAAAGTGTAGTTGGTCACCAAATTTTCTGACTTACCAGCATCAGAGTTGGCGCCCTCTCTGCTCTTCTTCTCTCTTTACACCACTCTCGTTGGTCTGATCCAAGATGTTAACAAGTTTGCTTACAGACTCAAAGTTGACCAGAGGTAGGTATGAACCACCTGTAATGAAAAATCATGTGGCCTAAAGTGGATAATCAGGACACCTCCCCACCATCCAGGGCTCATACAGGTCTAGGATCAGGTAAAGAGCAGCTAACTTCTATATAGAGCTCAGACAGACTGTTTACATTTGTTTAACGGCCTGTACTTGTATAGCACTTTATCAAGTCTAAAAGACCCAAAGGCACTTTTCACTACATTCAGTCATTTACCTAATCACCAACAGATTCACATGCTGATGGTGGCAAGCTATTACATTGTAGCCACAGCTGCCCTTGACCTGTCTGACAGTAGCAAGGCTGTCATGCACCAGCGCCATCGGGCCCTATGACCACCTTGCCCAACGACACAATCTTTTGGTCGGGCGATACATGGTTCGACAGCTGGTCACAGAGACAGTTTTTACCCCCTGGCTGTCTGTCTGACAAACATATAACAACTTTGGTGTCCAAATTAATGCCATGCATTTTTCAACTAATTCCACCACGTCTTCTTTTTTAATAATAACAATAGTTTTGCTTTTTTTGTCTAATTTCGGCAGAGCAAAAATATTTTGTTTGTGTACACAAACTAAAAAAAAACCTGCATTTGATTCTTAAAAACAAAAAAACACAAAGCTGCTTCTCATGACTCATCCACCTGGCCAAAGGAACCGATTGGCTCTACTCTCCGAAGACACACAAGGATATGCAAACAGCAGTGTGTGTGTGTGTGTGTGTGTGTCTGCAAAATGTAGATACACATTTATCACATTCATGACAATTCATTTCACATAGGCGCAAACACACATTATTGCTATCATTAGGGCCCTCGGGGGTAAACATCCTCTCCTGTTAGGTTGATATCTCCTGGCACAGGTTAAAAGATTTCTCCTCAGTCTCGTACCCACCCTGTGGTCCTCCACTGTGCTGTAGGCAGCAGTGATTTGTTGGATGGAAATGGGCAATCAGTCTTCCACACTACAAAGTCCACCAACCAGTGATGGCAAGGGATGAATATTGCATTGCACTCGTGGCGAATATAAAGTTGTTTCGCTTTCCCAGCATGCATGACTGACTGTCATTCTGAAATAAATACTGTACGATGTGTGAGGTGCTCCTTATGAAAGCAACCTTAGATGTGTCATGTGGATTACTTTAAGTGGTGAATTTTAGAAAGATTTTGCTCAAAAAGGAATCCCCTAAGTGTCAATTTCTGTTTTTATTTATTTTTAGAGAATCCTACCTTTTAGTTCATTTCTTCAATTAATAATAAATTATTTAATTTCATATTTGAAGTGAAATAAAAAGGTAAAAAAATGCATAGAAGGCTAAATGTTTATTTGTCTGCTTTTGGTGGTGTTTGTGTATCTGTGTCCGATTCCTTCTCTTACTTCAGTTTTTCACAGATTCCTTCCCAAATGCTTTATTTGATTAAAGGTTCTGAGAAAATAAAATTTTAAACAAAAAATGCATTATATCAATATTTGTAGATCATTAGAATATGTGTTTGTGTGCTTGTGTACGTATGAAGACCATTGCTAAATTATTGGAACTTATAACCAGCATCAGTAAGGAGAAATAAACCAGCTGGTAACTTTAAACCCAAATGTTTTTTTCATTTCCCTTTGATTGTTATACCTCATGCACACACATAATGTGTTTTGGTGGCAGATTTTAAAGCTAAATAATGTAATCCAATGACTTTATTACTACTACATAATTGCATTATACAATTCAAATGTAAAAGGCTCAAAACTGTGCAAACAGTAAATATGTAGCAATGAATCCAAAATGTATTGTGCAATACTGGTTTAACCTGAATTCACTTCATTCTTCTAAGGTAGGAACAGCTTTATAGTTAGGCATAGCACAACTGTATGGCTTTATCCCTATTAGGACTCCTTTTCTGCCTGTCATGTAACATGTAGGATTAGGAATTATTGGCTGTCGCACAGAAATCCCTAAGGCAAAAAAAACTGTACTAACTGTACATGAAATACACACAGAGACTGAACTTTACAGTTAGTAATGCAGCCTCACTCATAGTACAAATTCTTGTATTTGATGAAAGGTAATTAAGACATATATGCATTTAAATGGTGTAATAATTTTAGGTTTATTTTGAAATACGAGTTAAATTAAAAACTTCCTCTCAAACAAATGGGGTGATGTAAGTAACTGACACTGAAAATAATTTAGCAATCTAACACGAAACATCAACTCAACAGTGTTCATTTCAAAAGGCTGTCTGGAATTACCAATATACAGTAAATTAATTGACTTTATTCAGAATTGCTTCTAAGGATTACAATTGATCATACTTTCTGTAAAAAGGTTAGTATTTGACAATCAATTATCAAGGTAAAGGTTCAGATATTCGTGCAAATCATTTTGTTTTTTTGTTAGCTAGGCTTTTTTTTCTGCCCAAAAGATAAATATAGAAAAAAAGTCCCAACAGAAGGGAGAGGAACATTGACGTTTCTAAAAAAAAAAGCATATATTTGATCCTAACTCTTAGGAAACGTTGGTCAGATGCTACCACCAGAAACCTTTCTTTTGAACATCAAATGCTTTGTTGAAGCACTTTAGACACAGCAGCAGAGAAAAGCAAAGAGCTGCAACTCCTCTAGAGCTTCAGTGCTCGCAGTATTTTCATCAAATAAAGACAAATGGTCTGTTGCGGTTGACACATGCAAGCCAGACAGCAATCAACACACAAACAGTGACAGGTTTTCTAACCTGGATGATCAATTGGTGATGTCATTTGAAAATCAGTACAATGGTCGGGCACAGGTGAGTTACACAATCTTACACACACAAACACACACCAGAGACAGTGAGAGTCGCACTATAGATAGTTTATTTCTCTCAGTATGTTGAAGGCATAGAGTGACGTGAATAAAACCTGTTGCCAGGCAACTGATTTACACCAATTTACCTTCCCACACTGTGCCGCTAAGCACACACACACGGACTCTCCTGAAGTACATCTTTCTAACTGGGTGGAGATTAAGGAGGAGCTGCCATTCATTTAATCTAGTCTAATCTAACATTACACAAGTATAATATTTATTTGAGACAAAAAACTTTCAACTAAACCAAAACATGTATTCAATAAAAGCAGGCTAGTTTTACACATGTTAAAAGTTGATTAGGCTATGTGTTTTTTCCATTACAGATTTGTTTTGTTTTTGCTTTATATATCACAAAACAAAAGCTACAATTAGAAAATGATAACCCGAATAAAAACAGTAGTCTACACATAACCATATAAAACCAATTAGTAACAGATACTGTATTAAAAAAGAATATACACTTCCTGTTAAAACATGAGAGTAACTGAAATTAATGACTTTTGTTTTAGCTACGTTGCTCAAGCAAAACCCAGGCCTGATTAGGGCCAGATTTGTAGAATTATGAAATCACTTAACCTTCTTAGCATTTTTATGAGGCAGCATGAAACGACTTCTTTTCCCCTTTCAGAAAACAAATAAAGCATGGAGGCCGTAGTATTCAGAATAAACATGTAAGCACGTTTATGTTTTTTTCGCACCTTGCAGCTGCCCCCAATTGCACTCAGTTTTGCATTTACAAATAAGTGAGAGTAAGGTTTTTCAACTGAAAGTGTTTTGTACTTGCAATACAGACATTTTTATCACCAGTACGAGGTGAATATAAACATTTATGG
Organism: Orestias chungarensis; assembly: GCA_032876305.1. Classification (NCBI taxonomy): domain Eukaryota; kingdom Metazoa; phylum Chordata; class Actinopteri; order Cyprinodontiformes; family Cyprinodontidae; genus Orestias; species Orestias chungarensis. Next base: position 2,483,371 of record JAVLVB010000713.1, on the reverse strand, counting down.
TCATTTATTGGGAATACTTTTTTTTGTCTGCAACCAACAACAAGTAGGGTATATCTGAGAAGTAAAAAGAGAATAATACATGTTCTTCATCGTTTTTATTTGTTTATTTTTACAATTAAAGGTCTGAAAAGTGTGGTGTGCATAAATAGTCAGGAACCCTGAGTTTATATCATGTAGAGCCATCTTTTGCTGCATTCACAGCTGCAAGCCTTAGGAAATATGCCTCCTAAATTTTTATTTATATCTATACCTACATCTATAGATCTGTCATGCTATAGAAACTCTGCCACAGTCATAGCACTTTTGCAGGTTGTATCAACAGTCCCACAGCATAATGCTGCCACCACCATGTGTCACCTGGGGATGGTATGTTAAGTGGAACGAATATGTTCAGTTAGTTTTACTCCAAAGCATTACTGTCACGATTCTTGGGTGTTTGGATCTTGGCTTTCATTTGTGTTTTGAAAATTCCGTTGTGGTTTGTTTAGATTTAAGTCAAGCAATATTCTATTCCATTCTATACTAATAAAGCATACCAGTCATTTTATGTTTGAGCTAATGATTGGTATGTCTGTCCAGAGTCCAGAGATTTGAATACATTTAAGATCTTTAGCTTGCTGCAGTTAAAAGTTCAATAAAAATTAGCAAACCATTATAGTTGGTATCGCTGCCCGGTGCCCCTTTAAAGGCAAAAGCTGGAAGTCTGATGGGAGTCGCATTTAAATAGTCAGACACAAGCCAAACGGAACGAATATCATGATAAACAAATCAAGGTCTACCTGCAAGATGTTTCTCCATGGAAAGAAACATACTTAGGGTGTTATTACCATGTAAGGTTTTTCAAATAAGTATTAAAGACATTTCAGAAGTATGATCACTAAAATTACGTGTCATTTAGCTAATTACAGATATGTGTTGATTTCCCACATGCTCTTTGTAGAGGATCTGTGAGTGTCCCGAAGTGATAGTTGAATCCGCTATAAAATTTCATGTAAATATATTTGCTAAAGGAAAGAAAACATAATGCGTTTCATATCTTCCTTTGCCCTGTACCTGTCATTTTAAACCCCCCCAAAAAACAACAACATAGAAAAGAGTAAAGTCACATATCAAGCAGCAGGTAGAAAAAGTGCCCTTTAACCCCCTGTTTGTATCCTGTATTTCGAAGAAGATCAGTTATTTTTGTAACATGTTAAATGTTTCCCTAAATCCCTTTCATGTGGGTGGGTGATTACCATCAATGGTTTATATATAGCCGGTCTCTGCACCAATGATTGAAGCACCTGTAAAATAGGCAATTTTACAGTGACGCACCTAATCAGTCAGATGTGGGAGGGGAAAAAAAAACTGTCCAACGAAACGGAGGCCTGTCAGCTAGCTATTAGAGCACAATGACTATAAGCAATAATTATCTAAGATTGTGTCCCTGATGATGTGCAAGCTAATGGGCTAGATTATAAATGGACATAAACAGAACACCAATTTGTTTACCTCTCAACATTTTTATCTGTGACTAAAAAATATCACTTCTCCTTAAAGATTTGTTCACTGCAGCACTAAATCTGCATTTCATGACAGACGCTGCTTTTTAAAGTTAAGAGCCCTGCAACAGGAACCTTTCATTAGCAATATGTTGTTTTTTTTCTATGAACAGACACTTTTTTAGTTAATTGGCCAATTTTAGAGCGGACCTTTTAAACAGGACTGAAATTAAAGCTGCATCTCGTTCATAATGTAGCCACAATTCAACCTTGTCACTCATCTTAAAGAATAAACACAAAGCGCCAAGCTTTTAGTCAACATGTGTTTGTCACAACAAGCACAAATTTAGGCGGAAATGTAGTTTTATTTTATTTTTATGTATGTATATTAAATTTGTGTTTTTTTAGTTCTGGATTTTTTGTTTCTGAAATGTGAGTTTACTTTTTCCACAGCATTTAGCAGCACTTTATTTCCAAAGCTTGGTTTTCTTCTTTTGTGTTGCATTAATTAAGAGTCTATACTGCAGCCCACTCAATCAACCTGTGGTGTTATGAACATTTGAAATTATACACTAGTGTTTCTGCAAAAGGTTCTGTGTTTTCTCTCTCTTTTTTATAATTAAGAATAAGTCATGTAAATAAAGGGAAGAAGAAAAAAGACACTTTTATTTACTTGCTCATGAATGAGTCTGAAACCATAGAAATGTATGCTCATGCAGGCCCGGACTGGCCATAGGGAGAACCAGGAGTAGTCCCGAAGCGCCGCCCTAATATTGGCCTGCTGGCCTGAGATTCACTTAATGTGAGGAGGGAAAGATGATTGGTTTATTACGAGTCTGTATTACAAACGTCTGTATCAACCACAGGTGTGGAGGAAGGGGCGTGGTGTGTGTCTGTTGACGGCAGCTCGCGCAACCAGCAAGCAGTGCAAGAAGTGAGGAGAAGCGACTCGGGTCTCCCGACGGGGTAAAAGGAACAGAGAGGGAGAGAGACAAAAAGAGAAAGGCGCTGGAGGAGGACGCGGCAAAATGCAGAAAAGTAACAGATTTATTTATTCTGTCCCCCTTGTTGCCATTAAAATACAGATTACAAGTAAGTTATAAAAACAAAACACGCACACACAAAATGTTGGTACAAATATTATTTTAAGGTTAAATATATATTTTTAATTTTAATAATACATTTGTACCAACATTTTTTTGTTTAAAGTTTAAGCAGAGACCCCTAAAGGGACTTGAGGCTGCACACATTCAGTCTACAGTGTAAATATGGAGCCTATATAGGTTTAGCCTTGAAATTAAGATAAGGTCTGGGAAGTTAAAATCACTGATTTACACGCCACTTTATTATTATTATTATTATTTACTTTTTAAACTATTTATTTGTCCAGTTAATCGGATATAATCTTATCATTATCATGTATATGAGTACAAGGCCAAATCAGTGAGACACAGGCTAAATTATCTTACTGTATGAAATACAGTTTATGGTAAGCATATGTTTGCTATTTAAAGGTGGTGATGGTGATGACATCAGTCCTGCTGATACTTCAGGAGAAGTACAGCATTTGGGAGAAGTTACAAAACCTTTTCTACAGTAGAGCAACAACACATGAACACTACCATACGCTAGCATAGACATAAACAGCTCTCGACGGTAATAATACCGTTATAGTATTTTTCTATTAAGTGATTATGTTGTTAAATATTTCTGTCTGCTGCTGATTTGCTGTTATGTATCCCAGATCAAACGTGAACATTTGTGTATTCCAACTTTGGATTTACTGTATGTTGGGGTTCATTAGTATTCCCTGGTATGATAATGTGCCACTGAGGCAGTTGATTATTTACATGGTTTGACTATGTAAAGCTCTAACACGTATTATTGTGTAAAATCTTTATTATCTTAGTACTATTGCATTAACAGCAGTAAATGTACTATATATTACAACCTCAGAAGTTACAGTAGGTCTAATAGGTGGCCTTTTATTTGGAATTTGCTATAAGTATGTGCGAATGCGTTTTGCTTGTGTCCATGACTTTAGGTGTGGGTGTGAACATGTATGTGTGGGACCATGCATGCGTGGCAAGCCCAGGGTGGCCTGGTTACATGACTGACTCCTGGCCTGAAAAAATCTCCCAGTCCGGCCCTTTGCATATGCTTTCAACGCAACTTCTTATATATACGTTCCGCAATTTAATTTTTCATTTTTGAGGCCATTGTCCCCTTCTCAAAGCTTTAATAAAATGAACCACAGCACATCTGATCCAATAGGAACAATACTACTGATGTAAAACAGAAAAAACTGTCTGCAAAACATATTTACTATCTAACTCAAAACATGTGCTAATCAGACAGTTTTGAGGCCTAAATAGGATGTCCAATAAAATTTGAATTCAGATATGATACCAAATATTTAAGCCTTCATTATTGCTTGATACAGATATTGAGCCGATAAGATATCAGTATGAATAATTTTATTTTACTTTATTGTGTAATGTTAGAAAAGGCTCTATTATGTGATTTTACTCAATATTAAACAAATAGAGAAGATACTAAAACTGAATAAAATATATGTAAACTTTGCAATGCCGCCGTGGATCAAACGGTGGAACGTATTGCTTGTGTTTGAGTTCTGATATTGAAAATTTAGGCTCTAAATTATTATCTGAAACTCATATTTTGGCGCATATTGACCAATATCAATATCGGATCGGGACACCCAAATAAAAGGACACAATAGAAAAAGTCTTATTTCATGATGGAATTATAAGAAAAAAAACTTTATCCAACTTTAAAACAAGATTTTGTTGTAGTTTTTACACAACCACCCCCACATTTAATTACAAATCCTAGCTCCAAATCCTTTAACCTGACGTCAGCTCAACTGCTCAAGGTTTAAAACTTAGCCATAAACATTGAATGAAACAGAACATTTCTTGGTTTCCTTCTCAAAGACTTACCTTTAGCATTAGCGCTAGTTTGCAGGCTATTTTGCTGATTATTAAGCTGACTGGCTGCTTATCTAAAGATAGACTGATTCCTTTAACTTTCAACATTCTTGCCTGTTTTGACTTAAAAACAGCACATTTACCTGCTAGAGCCCTAAATATGCATGACATAAAAACGAAAAAGGTTAAAAAAGTAGCTCAAGAAAAAACTAAAATGTGCCAAACCGCTATATGTTCGTAATTCACTCCACACCCACCACCTGTAGTATATAGTCACTTAACTAAGATCACATTGAAACAACAACTTTTGGTTAAGTGTTGTTACTTTTTTAGTTTAGTGTCAGGCATTTTAGCTGCAAAGTAGTCAACCAGGTAGCAAGCAGCACGCAGGACTTCTGAAACAATACTTTTGAGATTAACAGAGAGAAATATAGATCAAATGAAAAAAAAAAGACAACTCACATAAAAATGTATACGAAGGTTACGTAGTTAGTTAAATATATTGTGAATTTGCATTAACCTTGGAATACACTAAAATATATTTTTAAAAATTCCTTTTTTTTTTTACCTGTTTGAGCTTCTTTAAGTCTTCATCCAACTCGAGATTGTCCAAGATAACCGCCACAAAAAGGCTCAGCAGAATCTACAATACAACAACCAAGCAAATCTGTCGTGTGTGAGCTTTTTACGACACATTAACGTAATAATTACCATCACAATAAAAAATGACAATTCAGTCTTTTCACATCTTTGGACTGTACACAGTCTGCATTGTAGTTTTTGTGTTGCAGCTAGTTCTGTCGTGGGAGACATCCTGTCTGTCTGAAGAGGGCCATGAGTCACTCTGAGACTGTGTGCTGTCCTTATATCAGAGGGCAATACACCGAAATGTCAGCGCTTCTTACGCCTGCAAGTCTGATTATCTGTGATTAGATCTGCCACTTGAGTGAACAAAGACAGAGGCTACCAATGGCCGTGTAAGGTAAGAAATTCTCCTGCTCAGGTCCTCGTTTACGGATTCAAACTGCTGGAACCTGTTTCTATTTGGTTACATTACAACCACCAACTGTACTGTATTTCATTGAGATGTTATGTGCTAGAGCAAGATGTGGCGGTGCGCAAAAGAATAAAGATGATTCATGTTTTTTTTCCAATTATGTTAATAAATTACGATCTTAAAAGTGTGGTGTACATAAGTATTCACAACCTTGTATCCCTAAATATGATCAAGTTCAACTATTTGGATTTAAAAGTAACCAAATGTTTTTTGCAAATGTAATTTAATTGTTGGTATAGCTGCAACTTTCTTTGAAGGTCTCAGTGGTTTGTTGTAGCGCATCAACAACAACATCTTATATTAGGGCAATATCATCCAGTGTGATATTCTTTAGCAGTTCTAGGGAGTGTGTCTTATATCTCATTATTTCCTTTATTGGAGTGCCCAAATTTAAGTTTAGACCTAAATAGGTTTCATCATCTGTGGAAATAGGTGAAAATAAACAGTTACAGACACTTCGTCCAATCCAACAGAGCCGTACGAATAAGAATGGGTAAAAATCTCTCAGAAATTAAATCGAGGGAGTGAAGTGTGAAACCAATATATCTCTTACCATCTAATTCACAATAATGCACTTATTTTTGTTTGTATTTTATTCCAAATGAAACACATTGAAGATTGTATTTTTCATGGAATAAATTTAAACCGTGAAAAGGTATAAATAGTTTTTTAAGGTGATCGTTTTTACTTTTTAGGATACAAGATTACAAGTTTGCATAGAGCATGACTCTGCAAAAGCAAACACTAACAGCAAGCGTCTAATAAGTTTATGGTGTTTTTTCTTTTGACACAACATAGGCAGCACAGCGTGTTCCTCACCAGGGTAGCAAACAGATGGTAGAGGATGAAGTAAATGGCTACGACTGGAGCCCACATTTTACCCACAGCCACCAGAGTCTGGTCCATGACATCTATCCAGCCCTCCTGGGTTAGGATCTGGAACATGGACATGAACGCCTACGGAGAGAAAGGCACACGATAAAATTAAAAAAAGCTAAAGGGTAGCAAGTAGAAAAGACAACCCAGAAGACAAGAGCACCATAGAGAGGAACAAAAAAAAAAAAAGGGATCCGAGGAGAGAATCACACAGACATACACATCTGACTTTTTAAACACATATTTTTTTTTTTCAGTCGAGAGCAAATATTACACAGCTGCTGTATATGAATTCCCTCCTGTCCATCAATCCCACTCCCTGCAAACAGATGTGAGTCAGGGAGAGTTGAGAGGAAGTGAGGACAAGGACATCTTTTTTTGACTCTGCAGAGGTCAGTTGTGGAGTAAGGAACAAACAGCTGTGAGACTGTGGCCCCTTAAGTCAAATGGCACCCCGTACTTTATCTCATGCCCTTAACCCGTCCCACCTGCTGCCATGTCCCAGTGAGCTGTGATAAAGATAAACCCAGAGACTTTGCCAGCTCATAAGGAAGACCGTCAAACATCATTAACAGTGACATGTCTTTGTGTCTGGATGCACATACATGTGTGCCCGGAACAGCAGCGTCAGAAAAAAGAAAAAGAAAAAGCAGAGAAAACATGATAGAGAGAAGGGTAATACCGCATATCAGTGGCAGCTGTTAACAAGCAGCCTTTCATGACCAGCTTGCCTAAGATCAGTGAAATTTTGGAAGGGAGACGGGGAAAAAAACACAGAAGGTGGAAAGTTGTCACTAATGAGAGAGAAAGACAAGTTTGTGAGCACTTAAAAATCAAAGGCAGAGGCACATCTGTCGACCCCATCATCAGCACCACATCATCAGCACCCTCAGGCCTGCGAATCGCTTGTTTGAGTTGCCTCTCCAAAAACTGTTGAAATCTTAAACCTTGTTTTGGCGTTTTTTTATTTGCCCTCAATCTCTAAATATTATAGCATAAACTATAGCGTACTGCAGAAAAGTGAGAGATATTAGTTAACAAATAATGAAGCTAAACAACTTAATAAATAAAACATTAAGAACAATGACATTTCTTTTTGCATGAGAACAGAGTGCCTTATTGTGGCCCTAAAACTGAAGATGATCTTTAGGGAGTATAAATCTACTAAGCCAGTCCCAAACTGCAAACATTATCAAGAAATAGAAAAAAATAAACTCACTACATTAAACTGTGTACACAACATTTATATTATTTCATACAAGTATTGCCTGAAATGTTAAAAAATTGTGAAACCATCAACGTGAATCAACAATAAGCAGCAATAACAATGCCGTAAAATATACAGAAGAAACGGTTTTACAAGTTTCAAACCTTGGTGTTACACATTTATGGTCCAAACTAACTAATTCTCATTTAGAAGAACATGGAGGCCATGATATAAATGTGCATAATGGAAAAACATAAATGGCATCAGATTCACAAGGAGTAAATTGCACTGAAATTTTCAAAATAATTTAGGGATTTTATTGGTTAGTACCAGTGGAATTAAGTTGTCTCAAAAAGCAAAACAATGTATTTAATATGCAGAAACATATATTTATGTAAAAACAACATGTATACACACACAAAAAATAAGGTCGAATTACTGTGGAATAGTAGAAAGTTAAACAGAAATTTTAAAGCCAAATGTAAAAACAACAAATTAAACCAAAGCAACTTTTAAATTAAACCACTTCTAATTACTTTTCCAAATCCAATATTCTTTACACACGCACGCACGCACGCACGCACGCACGCACGCACACACACACACCTTGTGTATATTTTTTTTTTTTTTTGAATTGTTGAGTGTGAGGAGTTTCTTACCCTAGGAAAAGTTGTAAAGCGATCCAGCTCCTCCACAAAACAGAACATTTGCAAACTGATGGCTGACATGACGATGAGGAGGCTGGCTGTAAAGACCACCAGACTGCCCAGTTTTTTACCTGGACCAAATATCTTATAGACAAAGTCCTCCAGAGCAGGAGATATTTTTATCAGGCGTACTACGCGAAGCACCTACAAATAAGAAACACAAACACACATGTTGTTTAGGTTTGCATAGTGTGTGCAAAGTGTTATTTGTTACTACATATAAAAGTTGCAAACATAGCAGAGCGATCTAAATGTTAACAGTAGGAGTAAGCTGATTCAAAGCTCTGTTATCAGATTTAGTTTCTATATAACTGGTGGGGACATAAACCCCAAAAGGTAATGTATCTTTGTCAGGCTTTGATTGGAAATCCAAAGAGTAGCTATCGATCAAAGTTTTCAGTGTGACGCTTCTGGCCAAAGATTTTTTCTTTTTTATTCCAACATTAAACCAGATTAATGACTGTCTTTGATTCCCTGGAAACACAGCCAAAAAAAAAAAAAGAACAACAAAGACAAGCAACTCATTCGGAAGGAAACTGAAAAAAAAAGTCTGCAGTGTAAAAGTGCTGAAAGATGACAAGAAAAGACATGTCTTTCCTTATACACTAAAAAGAACAATTTATTTTACAGAGTCTTACTCGGAAGCTAGGAAAAAAGCATTATTGGGGTTGAGAGACTATTAGCAGACCCTTGCTGCTACTTGCCTACCTCATACAATGCTGAGAGATAATATATGAATGCCATGCAGGCTCAGACGTCGCCTGGCTAAACAAGTTCTGTGTCAGGTGCTGGGGATTCAGGGCCCCCTGATTAAAAATGGGTTACTGCAACAAGACTCAAGTAGACCAGAGATGATAACAAGGTTCTGTTGAAATGTTATTACTCAAGCAACCCTAGACAGAGGGGTTACACACAAAGGATGTGGGAGGAATGGTTCCTCAACAACTTGGGATTGATGAGGTACAACACAAGTGCTACAACAGGGGCGAGCCAGTGCAAAAGGTCATGATCCATGCCTACTGTCCAAAGAAATTCACTGCTCTCCATGAGCGAATAGCAGCCCTACTGAACCAGCTGCTAAAGAATAGGACTCACATTAAATGGTTAACTGACCAGGTACTGCGCCGACCAGGTACTGCGCCTGTCTTAAGCTGATGTGCGGAGAACTCTACACAGAGTGAACCCACGGAAAGCCCCAGGACCAAGCAGCATACCTGGCAGAGTGCTCAGAGGATGTGTAGAACAACTTGCAGATGTCTTCACAGACATCTTCAACGTTTCTCTGAGCACTGCTGTCGTCCAGACATGCTTCAAGTCTACCACCATCGTTTCTGTGATTAAGAAGTCCCCAATGGCCTCAATGACTATCGTCCCATTGCACTTACTCCCATCATCATGAAGTGCTTTGAGAAACTGGTCATGAGGAACATCAAAAAGTAGCTCCCCTCCTCGCTGGACTCACTGCAGTTTGCGTATCGTCCAAACCGTTCAACAGGCGATGCCATCGCAACTGCACTCGACCTGCTCACTCCATTCTATAAGAACTATAAATTTCTACCTCAGTAATGTTCTATATGTTATAGTATGTTATATCTCTGCACCTTATACTCTCCACTCACTTTAGATTATAACGTATCGGTATTGCACTGTGTTGTCTTAAATTGTCTTATGTCTACTGTATTTATTGTATCTATTGTAGTGTTTTTTGTTTCTTTAGTTCTGTTGCACGTTGCACTTTGTTGTCTATTGTACTGTATTGTTGTTCCATGTTGGACCATGGTTCCGGAGGAACATAATTTCATTGCACTGTGTACCTGTACCAAGATAGAATGACAATAAAAGCTTCTTGACTTGAAGGGGGCACAATCCTGATCCTGAAGGATCCCTTAAAGAGTTTAGTCCCATCCAACTATCAGCCAATAACCTGTCTCTACAACATGTAAGCCTAAGTCAGGCATCATTGCGGTTAAGATAAGTGGGCACATGTATCAATACATGAGCACGGCACAGAAGGGCATCAACATAAATACCGGAGGAGCCAAATATCAATTCCTGGTAGACCGAACAGTCGCACAGGACCCTAAAGCCCAACATACCAACCTCTGCAAGGCCTGGATTGATTACAAGAAAGCCTATGACTCAATGCCACATACTTGGCTACTTAATTTACAACATCAACAGGACTCTAAGAGTGTGGAAAATCACCCTTGAAGCCAACTGCAAAGTGACAATTGCAAGTGAACATCAAATGTGGAATGTACCAAAGAGATGCTTCGTCCCCGCTGCTGTTCTGCATAGGTCTGAATCCCCTCAGCCAAATCATCAACAAGACTGGCTACGGATACTGACATAGGAATGGGGCCACCATCAGGGACTTCCTCTACATAGATGACATCAAGCTGTATGCCAAGAGTGAGCAAGACATCGACTCACTGATCCACACCACCAGGATCTACAACACTGACATTGGGATGTCATTCGGACTAAAGAAGTTTGGTCGGATGGTTATAAAGAGAGGGAAGGTCATCTCACTCCCAGAAGGAACAATAGCAGACATGGAGGACAGTTACAAGTACCTGGGAACACCACAAGCACATGGCAACCTCGATGAAGCCACAAGGAAAAGAGACACAGCCAAATACCTACAACGAGTAATGCAGGTCCTGAGGAGCCAGCTCAAAGGCCAGAAAAAGATCCTTGCAAATTAACAGGTACCGCTTACTGGTAATCAGATACCCTGCTGGAATAACAAGCTGGACAAAGGAGGAGATACAAAGCATGGATTTTAGGACTGGGAAGCTACTAACAATGCATGGAGGGTTCCACCGCAATTCCAGCACCCTGAGACTGTACACAAGTCGCAAGGAAAGAGGCAGAGGACTAGTGAGTGTCAGAGCCACTGTCCAGGATGAAACATTCAAGATCCATAAATTCATCAAGGACAAAGGCCCAACAGACAATGTGCTCAGTGAATGTCTCAGACAATGGGGAACAGAGTAGGAAGTACTGGAGATACCACCATGGGAGGATAGGCTCCTACCGACAAATAACTGAAGTGGCAGACCGAAAACTCTACCAATGGCTGAAAAGAACTAGGCTCAAGGACAGCACAGAGGCACTCATATTGGCCGCACAAGAACAGGCCATAAAAAACAGATCAATAGAGGCCTAGATCTACCACACCAGGGACCCAAGGTGTAGGCTGTCCAAAGAGGCCCCTGAGACAGTCCAGCACATAACAACAGGGTGCAAGATGCTGACAGGTAAAGCATACATGGAACAGCACAGCCTAGTTCACAGAAACATCTGTGCAGAATATGGACAGGAACTCCCAAGATCAATGTGGGACATACCCCCCAAAAGTAGTAGAAAAATAACCGAGCTAAGATCCTGTAGGACTTCCCGATCCAAACAGACAAAATGGTAGTGGCGAACCAGCCGAACATTGTGGTGGTGGACAAACAGAAGAGGACAGCCTTTAAGGGTGAATGTAGCAATACCAAGCGATTGCAACATCAAGAAAAAGGAGCACGAGAGAAAAAAGAGAAATACCAGGGCCTCAAAAAGGAACTATCACAGGCCTGGAGTGTGAAGACCACAGTCCCCGGTGGGGGGCGTCCCCCCCCAGCTGGAGCAGTGGCTAAAACAGATCCCAGGAAAAACAAAAGATATCTCGGACCAAAAATCTGTAGTTTTGGGAAGTCCCTGAAGCACCTAGGCCTCCGGTAGAGGACCCAAATTTGAGGATAAGTGACCACCCGCTGAGGGTGAGAAGTAAATTTTTTATATATATATATATATATATATATATATATATATATATATATATATATATATATATATATATATATATATATATATATATATATATATATATATATAGTTTCAAAAGAAGATAAACTTTTAAAAAGTACAGGACAGGTCAGTGCATCACCTTGTTAATGCAACACAAACCTACAGAAAGATGTACATTTTATTATAATTTTTTTCAGGGTTTAGTGAGGCAATTAAAATTTAACAAGTGTGTTTCAAATCTGTAAGCAGGGCATGTAAGTCTGTGGCATTTTGCAGTGGGATGTAATAATTCTAACCTTTAGTAATGAAATGCCCCTCAGTTGGATACAACTAAAATAAAATGAAAGACACACCAGACTAGGATTGCCGGACCGCTTTTTTTTTTTCTCCTATTGTGGGGGCCCGTTTAATTTCACCGGGGAACCTTAAGGTTAATTACTTGAGACTAAATGTCATAGGTTTAAAACTTAAACTTAGAAAAACTTAGAAAAATAGCAGAGAAGTTGTCAAGAAAGGTTTTCCAATGAGAGAAATAGATCCATGGCCGCTCTTAAACACCAGTAATTAGACAAAAACACCAGTAATTAGACAGAAGCCGAGGGCTGAGTGTGATTTCAAAAAATTATAGGATGTTTTAACACTCCATATAAAGTTTTTTTTTTGGGGGGTTTTCCTACTCAAATATTCATGCACATTTCTTTATGCATATAGAGCAGCAATGGGTTACTGGTGATTTTACTGGATTTAAATAGATTTACATCCATTTCTGTTTTCAGTGCACATTCTCTCCTGGTAATGCAGCTTATTCCTAAAGTCCATAACCTGCATGGAAGTATAATTGATAGACCTACAAGTAAAATGCCTGTGTGTCCCTATGTTTTGCTGGGATGGTTTGACAACCTGACCAATGGATTGAAAAAAGTAAACAAGAAAAAACAGCTGAGTAAATGAAATGAAACTTTAGGTTGAGTCTGGCTTAAATTCAAATGTCATGAATGTGTTCACCATACCACAGTACCAAACATTACCTAAAATATTCTTAGAAGTTAATTGATAAACTTTGTTGGACACATGTTACAAGGAAAGCAGCTTCAAAATTTTAATTTAGTCAAACAGAGATGCCTTTGATTTTCAGTGTTACATGACTGTGGTGTTACTTCTATGCGGCTCATGCAACTATAAACCAAAAAATGAAAGGCAAAAATGTTCTTAAAAAAGATTACTAAGATTTTCAAGATGAGTTGAACAACCAGTTTATCCAGTAGCACTTTTATGCAAAAAAATTCCAGTGTTTTAGGGCTCTTACCTGAAAGTATGTAAACTGAGAGTGATACAGATCAGGGTAGATGTGCAAGGTGGTGCCCACCACCAGGAGAGACTCAAATTTATGTAAGGAGGAGCTGATGTAGCCAGTGAAACCAAGACACCAAATTTTCAGAAGGGCTTCAAGGTCGAACAGCACTGTAAAAGCAACCTGCCAAGGAAGGAAATAGGGAAAGAATAAAGGAAAAAGTACTTCAGGGATCAAGACATAATAAATTCTGAATAACATTGTATTTAAGGAAAGCATTTTTCCGGTGATTCACATTATGTCGCAACATTTGCTTCTCTATTCAAGCTAGTGACCAAAAAATTCATCAAGATTAATATCCAGCCTAACAAAATTGTATAAAATAAAAAAGTTAATGTTCTGACTAATGTTTTTAACTCAATACCGGGTAAAACAGAATTACAGCACACTTAGAACTATATTTTATTTTTTATTGAAACAACTAATACATGCCCAATTTTAAATAGTTTGGCAGGATTGATTTGTTAGCCCCAAAATATTACTACTGAGTACAAACCAATAGTTGAAGCCAACTGCTGAAACTAAACTCAGAAAAGCACTCATTCTTCAAAGTATAATCTAAATAACTGGAAGAATAACTCAGGATTTTAATATTGTCCTGTGTATCTTAATAAACTTTTATGAAATAAAAAGGGAGTTTTCGGGGGGGAGGAACTTTGTCTTTTCACTCGAACTTTGTGTTTTAGCCCCTTAATGTCAGTTAATGACATTATAACATGAAATACTTACAAGAAAGTTCCATAGTGTTAACAAGAATGTAAAATGTAATGATTATTATTTTTTTGTTTAAAAAAGAAAGTGATTTCAAAAATCTGTCAATTTTTTTTAAAAGCTTTTATAAATTCAGGTTAAACACTTTGTAATGTAATTAACATTCTTGCCTCAGCCAGGTAGAACTCATCGTAGTGTCTTCGGTAATTCTCCCCTTTATAATAGTTGCTGGCGGCAACAATGACATCCACTGCGACCATACTCAGGATGAACATATGGAACACGGAGGACCGTATCATTTGCTGTGGAAACAAAGCAGTACTCAGCTGAAATTTGCAATCTTTCAAATGCTTGGTTTCCTTGTCTCCAAAACTCAATAGAAAGATTTTAGATGCATATAATCCAAAAGTATCCTGATGTAGGAAATTTAACAGCAAAACAATTTCCTAAAATGTTTTAAGCATTTGGAGAAGCAGGTTATAAAGGTTTGTTTTTATTGAAAACAATACATCCAAGACAAAAATCCATCTTGTAACTTTTGCTTGATTCATGTTCATTAGATTGTCTCTGTAAGATCATGTCTGTATCTATGATTTGCTTGTAAAGGAGTGACCCAAAACCTTAAAAGTCAAAATAATCAAACAACGCCATACAAAATAGGTATAAGGTGTCTTGCAACAGTACTTCATAACTTTAATATGTTGTTACACCCACAAATTTATATATATATTTATACATGATTTTATTTACCAGCACAAGTACTACATGATTACAAAGCAAAGGAAAACTAGCACAATAAAAAAAAGCAATTAATAATACTCCATTGTGGCTATGGCTGTAAATTTACTGTCATTGTCTTGCTAGACTTTAGCTTCAACCTCTGTACAAACCTAACACCACATAACCTCAAACATGTCTTCTTTTTCACTTATCAGCTACTTTGTTACGATAAGTTTATAAAATAACAAAATGCCTTAATACCGGGACATTAATATGATTGAACAAGCTTAAACAGTGGTAGCGGTAGTATTACTGGATGTCTTACCCGATGATTGAAACTATATGTAAACATTTAGATAGAATCTAAAAAAAAAAGAATTTAAAAAGCAATAAGGACTAACAAAATATTTTTAGAATCATAGAGAAAAATCAGTTCATATTCATATAACTCAAAAGAAAAGAAAATAAATAATTTATATTTTTCTTCTGATTCGAAATGCCGGTTGACATCAACACCTTTGACAACATCAAATGGAATTTAACAAAAAAGCAAATTGTAATCTCTAATGGACAAATATGGTTTTGTTTTAAATAGGAATATGACAGATGTGATCATAACCTCTAATATATGTGTGCAGGGTAAAATGAACAGCTTGAGAGTGGGTAGAATCACTCATTCTAAAAAAAAGACATCCATGTTAGAGGGAAAAAGTGAAAAAGCAAGAAGGAAACTTCAGTGCTGATGAAGAATACTAGCAATGTCCTATGCAAGATCTACTTCTCCACAGGAAAGCGGAATCCCTGCCATTTTTCCTCCTACACATAAATACACTTACAGTCAGATGAAATAAACATCATGTGTTCCAATGAGCCTCATTTGTTAGAATAAATGTAAATTTTGAAAATAACAGCATTTAGACATCTATTAAACATACTTTTCATTGACCCCATATTTCTGTATTAAGTGGTACATTTTTGCTCTGATGTAATATTTGTAATTAAATGTAGTATTTGTAATTAAAAATGTCAGGTTTTCATTAGCTGTACGGTAAAAATAATTTTCAGTAAGATAAATAACAGCTTTGAATGTGAAAATATAAAATTGTTATGGTTGTTTTTCCTATCGAGTTATTGTGTTGTTCAAAGACAAACTGTGCCTTGAACTTTCTTTCTTGTTGTTACAACCACACACAATTCTTTATTTGAATGGGCGTTTATTTGATGTAATTACAAAGATGGTAAAGCATTTTAAAAGGAAAAAGCAATCCCAATTAAAAACATCCTATTGTGTCTGTTGCTGTATATTTAGGATAATCTTTTCGCCAAAACATGAACCTCAACTTAACCTGAATACTTGTAACAGATTTTTACTTTCAGGATTGCCCTGTATTTAATACCATTGATCTATTATACAACCTTTAAGGAGTTTCCCAGTTGCTTTCCAACTTTTAATTTTGCTGACTTCCTGAAACTTCTTAACTTTTTAATGTTACTCTAATTTATTTTGAGTTACAGTACCAATTCTTAAAAAAAATCTGAAAAACTAATCTGCAATAGAATTCACTGCCTTTAAAGTATGACTGATGATAAGGATGCTGTTAAATAAAGTTGTTGATTGCTATGAAGTATTTTTGAACATGCAACACCGCCAGTGTGGGAATGGTTGAATGACTGAGTGTAGTTTAAAGAGCGTTGGCATCCTTTGGACTTAGTAGAAGCGCTACACAAGTGGAGCCTATTTACAATTTATGCCATTTGGTGTTTTGTTTTTTTACAAATTTGAAGAAATGTTTCCCTTTTCTGACCCTAAATATACCACAAAAAACACAAAATATCTAGAAATATTATTGCAAATATTTATTACCATTATTTTTCTAATAACATTTCTTCGTTCTTAAAATACAGATCTAAGGTTCATGTCTAAGGAGGTTTGAGAACAAAGTTTTAGGGATGGCTGTTTTTCTTGAAGAAACACAAACATGCAGATGTCAGGTTGCCTGTCCGAGATTTGACGAGACAAAGCCTTCTGACATTTACACCAACCAGAAGGTCAACCACACAGGTTTTTTAGCTCAATGGAAATCTGTGCGTAAGAGAGAGAGAGAGACAGAGAGAGAGAGAGAGAGAGAAAGAGAATGAGCATGAGACAGGAGGGCTGACGGAAAGCAGAATGTCTATGTCTCTGTGTATGAAATGCTTGGTTTCTTTTAAAAGGTTCTGACTTTGCCTGCATGCTTTTTGAGGTTCAGGGAATGATACAGCAAAGCGCCATAGCTGTTAAGCACACTGGAAAGCAATGAGCATTTATCAAATTCTTCATGTAGAGATACAGTCTTCCTTTCAAGCTCTGTTGAGAATAACCTTTTAATCTTTCCAGCAGTTTTTCCTTTTTCACCACCCAATAAATACACTTCACCAGATAACACTTTCCATATCATCCAAGATAGCAAGGCACCCTAGTTCACCACCCAGCAGATGACACTTCCGTTCCATTCATTGCTCAAATATGAAAAAACATTCTCCTCCAACCAATACAGGACGAGATAATTGTCCAATGTACATTTAATACCTTCTTACACATTTTTTATAGATGCTTTACATAACTTACATCTGACTGGGTTTTTGAAATAAAGGTTTACACTGCGCACAAACACACTGACATGTTAAATTGTTGCCGGTTGAATACACACTACTATAGGGGCAAGTAGTTGTCAGGTTGAGTCCTTCTGTGCTGTTTCCTAGGTGGCCACGGGGGTCGCTGTGACGGGGCTCCAGGATGGAGTCCCGTGGTTCCCAGGTGTTTCGGGTTGGCACTGATGAGCAGAGCAGTATAAGAGGAGTGTGGATCCACTATTCGGCGCCTGAGTGTTGCCTATGCATGGTAACGCTTGACCTCAGTGCCAGTTTGATTCCTAGTGCTCGTGTTTATCTGTCTCCCATGACAGCAGTGCTTCCTAGTGCTTGTGATTATCTGTCTCCCATGACAGTAGTAATTCCTAGTGTGACTCTAACGACTTCTCTTGTTCCCAGCTCCTCCACGTCCGCTTCCTGTGACCAGCCTTCCACCGCTAACCACTCCTTGTCCTCTCTCCCAGGTTCTATCAGTCAGTTCACACCCTACTCCGAAGACATCCAGCCCCGCCTGATCA
>JAVLVB010000713.1:2445337-2456366 GCA_032876305.1 Orestias chungarensis | reverse complement strand
ACCAAATCCCAAGTAAGACCGTTCTCTTCCCGCACTTGCAAAATCCTGTTCTCACAAAACCTGTCCTCACTCTCAGAGGTCTCCCGGTATCCTGCGTTGAGCCTCCCGCTCACTTCCGCCACTCAGTGCCGCTCGCACTCCCTCTTCACGACTGCCCTCTCCGAGTCACCGCTGGACCCAACCCCTACCTGTGTCACTTGCTCCCTTCAATAAACTTCATAACCGTACCTTCTGAGTGTCTCTGCCTTTGTGGGTCTGAAAACCTAGAAACCCAACATGACAGTAGTATGGATCTCAAATTAATCAATATTAGGCTATAAAATAATTTTAAAAATGTAAACTCTTCAAATATTTGCATCAAACTTGATAATAACTTTGCAATTTTACTCTAAATCTGTACACAACCTTCCTTGTCAAAGCTAAACACACTCATTATATCTCCTCTTACAGAGGCTCACTTGGTCAACCATGGCTGAGAGTCAACAGTGTGCTACTACTAGAAAAAATTAAGCTTTAGTACAAGATAGGCTAAAAAAGGATTGCAGATAAGTCCTGATCTTAGTTTTGCTTGCACTACAAAACAGTTTACAAAACAGCAATTTAAAAAGGGTAGTAGAGCTCGTGTAATTGCAACTTTGAAGCTAAATTACCAGAGGTTTTATTTATCAAAAAAAATAAAAAAAATAAAATAGCAGCAATTATCGGCCTTAGAGGTCAAGTTGCTTTGATCATGTTGCCCTGTAGTGCTGACAGATTACACAAATCAAGGCTTCTCATCAGGCCAACCAACTTCTCTGGCTCAATAAACTGGGTTGAAATACTGTAGATTCCACAAATTTCAAGACAACAGATTTAAATAATTTGTAATAAGAGGGAAAAAAAATACTGTCATTAAGTAAAATTTAGCTGATATTAAGTTAATTTCACAGGCTTCCGATCAAAGCTCAGTTTAAGTGGTCACACTTTTCTTAACAAAATGCATAGCACACTATTTGTAAAACACAAAATAAACCACCACCTATGATATACAGCATTTCAACAAGATGGCTGGGAATATATGCATCACACTGGACATTTCCATTGGCGCAAAAGTAGAAATGCACACAGGCAGATTGACTGTTTCCTCGTGTTCCGTATCCCTGCACAGGCTGCCAAAGAGCACAAATGCTCTTTCTGCTGGTACACGAGATGAGTGTAGCACATGTGCTCACTGCTGGCAAAGTATAGCAGTGCTCACACAGGAACTGTCACAAGCAGGCTGGGCAATGTTCTGGCACCCAATCCTGTGACAGTTTTCTCTCTCCTGTTTACAGAGATTAAGAAGGAACCGCTTGAGATTACAAACTGTTTCACTTGAGTTAGCTTTTAAGTCTCTGCAGTAACATCCCTATAAAACAAATAAAGAGAAGAGATTTTGGCCCCCCTACTTCCTCTTTTTTCCATTTCTACAACTCTGATTGAATTTATGTGGGACTGCAACTCTTTATCTTAATTTAGAAATCTCTCAACATCCTTGTGTGCAGTAACTCCAAAGCATTCTTGGCTGAGGAAAAGTATGGTGTAAAATCTTTAATGACTTCAAGTAGAATCTCCTTGACTTATTATGGCTCTAACAAGAAGAGGCTGACTCATGTCTCTGGCTGGAATACAGACCTTAATAAACCATGATAATCCCTTTGTCGGCACCCTTTTACTCTTCATATCTGCCGTAGTGTTTAACTTCTCTTACTGTTTCCCACTTCTAGTTGCAGTGTAGACCTTTAAATTATCTCTATCGCCATATATTGTTTGTTGCTTTGCACCTGGTCAACATCAGTCTGGATACTGTTGCATGAATAGTGCCATATCCCAGAGGTAAACTACGTGTGTTGGTGCAGTCACTCAGATCATACCAGAAGGACACACTCTAGCAGATGGACGAACATTTGTTCTTGCACATAAGTCTCAAAAAGTAAAAACATCTGTAATCAAAGTAGAATTTTTAAGTCTAGACCTCCACAATTATTTTTTTATTGTTTAAATGAGAAAGTAGGTAAGACAGGATGATAATGCAGAATGACAAAAGATGAAAATATTTCAAAAGGAACACCATGGACAAGGGTGTTAGTGTATTTGTATCCATATTCTGAATGGGATATAATATTTAATCGAAGTGAAAACTTCTGACTGATGTGTTAGCGGGGGGTAGTGGGGGTGGTTGGCTAGAAATGAAAATATGGAAGAAAAAACTTAATACGAGTGTAAAACAAACATTTTTTTATTTTTCCATTCACACTGCTTATGATGACCAATGACAGAATAGCCCCCTGGGTGGTGAACCGTTTCTTCCATACAGTCATGTGCCACTAAACTTCATTTATTTTAGACCTTTGTGAACCGTCATCCTGCTGACAATTTTATTTCACATTTAGGCCATCAAAGTATGTCTCAATAACTCTTTGCAATCCCTTTTAGCAATCTTAAATTACAGTTTCCAAAGTAATTTTGCTGACTATGGCTAACTTTCTCTCACCACACAAAGACAATGTGACCTTAACCACAACAGCTTGTGTCAATGTGTGGGAGTTGTAAATAATAGCAATCCAGGGGGTAGAGATCAGAGTTAAATGGAAAGGGAAGGTTCTAGGGAATCAATAACCCCAGGCTTAAGAGGAAGAAGTAAAAAAAAAGGTATTACATTAAATGGACCTCTGAGCCCCTCACTTTGTTATCAGGTTATCAATCACCCTGTAGTTACTGTAGCTCTGCAGACACAATGAACAGGAAGGGAGAGGAACATCTGTGAACAGTGGTGAATTAATCAGAAGCCATTTTAATTATTAACAAACTGAGATTTCATAGTTTCTACAGTTTCATTTGATCATTTAAAGTTACAACAAGCCTGCTGTATAAATGTTTTTATTGCAATACATGTTGATGGGGTGTTGTTTATGGCGACCAAAGTATTATTCTGTAAATACATATATGGTGGGTCTGGTGTTAATTTTGTTTAATTCATTATGATTCACTTAATGAAAGTAGGAGATATTTTGTTGCTCAGCTTGAGTTAGCAATCCAAACTCTTTTATTAATGTTACAAAAATTTTAAGGGTTCAATGTCCTTGAGTTAGCCCATGTTGTTTTTGATTGTACGTGGCGAAAAACCAAGGCTATGTGTAAAAAATAAAGATTGTTCTATTAATGCACAGTAATGCATTACTGTTCTCACAAGGTGTCAACAGTGCACAAGGCAAAACATATAAAAAGAAAAAGACAAAAATTGTGGAGAATTTTTTTGTTTTTTAAATCTTAAATTAAGCTATTATTATGTTTTAATAATAGCATTATATATGTATATAATATTTTGGCTTAAACAGCCAAAACAACACGTTTTGTTGTCTATTCCAAAGTCATGTACCTTACCAGAGAGTCTGAGCTTGCACACCATTTGCTTTAAAATTATGTTATGCTCAGCAGTGTTGAATGCTGCACTGATATCCAACAATATCAGCACTGGCACTGTTGGAAATCTTTTCAAACTGACTGTGAAGATTTCACACTGAAAATGTAATCGAGTTTCTGTTAACTTCCATTCAGCCATACAATAATCGTTTTTTTCATTAATAACTAGTGAAGCACTTCTCCACAGAAAATTTTTCATACCGAACAAAAACTTTGATGTAATGGAAGCAGGAAATGATATCTGACAGTTTTGAATGAAAGTTATCTAGCAAGTAATTGACTGACAATTTGTAAGTTTAAAACGTCCGTTTGAAGTGTTCCACTGGTAGACACCTTGGTTTTGAGGTCTTAAATGTTTTCCAGCAGTTTATTTCCCAATTTAGTTTCTGACTGGTGCACAATGAGATTAAGGATGAGATTTTCCACTCATGGATGATTATTTAGAAATTTTATCAGAATTGACCGACACCATATTATTGCTAAAGCTAACTACTTTGGTGGGGGTTTTTGGGGGGGAAAACTTGATTTGCTTGACTTGATTTGATACCAGCTACTGGTGCTTAAAGTCGAACTGTCTTTATGGAGACAAATTGTTAAATAAGTGCAACAGACTGGTCATTTAGTGGAAGGCCTGTGTTCCAAGGTGAAACAATGCAACCATTTATTTTAACTATAAGTTTCTGCTGCTTTTTCTTTGTAGCAAGGGTTTACGGGGCATATTACCTTATTGAAGGCCAAATGTCTGCCATCATACTACAGTGGATTTATTGTCTTTAAGCTTTGCGGTTATTTCAATATCGTCAATCACTGGTAAGGTTGTCGTGTTTTCTGTATTTACTTTCGCATTCCATGGATGTTTAAAAATGTTTATCTTGCTGCCATTTCCTAAAAGGGCACCTAGCATTGGTTTGTATGTTAAAACAATTTAGTACAAATCGCACATTCCTAAAATTTTAACTAATTCAACTGTGAAGTTAAACATCCTAAAAGCAACTAATCAATCTGGATATATAAAATAAAATTTCAGAAGGACAAAACTACCAAAACGTAAAACTCAGGGGAGAGACCAAAAGTGTCTGCAAATTTAAACTACGTTTGTTGTAATATAGCGTATAAATATATTTTAAAGGTAATGCAGCAGTTACATATTTTATCTGCGATAGATCTAACAAGCATCTATTGCCATACTTACAGAAGATGTAACGGAGCCCCACCAATTTAAAACTTTCTAAAATATAGATTAAACAAACAGGAAGTTTTTTGAATTATTGGTTGATAGTATAAAATTATTTCTGGTTGATAATAAAAACAAAATCAGTAAGTAGAAGAACTGCCTGAAAGTGAAGACGAACCTTGCTTTAAGTGTTACTCTGATGTTGAGACGGATCTGCTATCCCAACAGTCTGCAAAGTAAGCAGGTGTTTTTATTAATTATTTGCAAAGGCCAACTAATTGAGCCAGCTAGACCCAGACCTACACAGACTAGAGTCACAGGCTCATGCACAAACAGGCAGGCACCACCAAGCTTGACAGTCAGAGACACGCCAGATCAGAACCATACAGGTGGTTCCAAAGACACTCATAGGTATGGAGGGATTATATAAAGAAGAATACATGCTGACCAACTCTCTGTGTAAAGCACCCACCTTCAAGCTCTGAAACATTTTAATGATTTGATGGCCAATTACTCTCATGCCAGGTAGAGCAGAACAGAAACCCTCACTTTACTTCCCCAGCGCTTACGAACCACAGCTTCCCTCTGAAATAACTGAGGTTTTTAGTATGATTTGTAATAGAGATTACTGTTGGAAACGCAACCAGTATTCATCTAATACACTATAACATGCTGCGTTCCAGGGTTACTTTTAGAGCACCAGAGTTCCGTATTTAGCCCAATGCGCTTTACTATATATAAGTGCTGCCTTGTGGTAAAATCATCAGACAGCATAAATTTCCACTGTTATGCTGATGACACACAACTGTATTTATCTATACATCCTGATTAATCAAATCATTTTGATAGATTACATATATGTCTTGACAGCATTAAAAAGTGGATGACTAAACTTTTTGCTTTTGAACTCTAATAGGAAAAGACAATTTGGACCAGAACCTCTAAAAAAATCAACTGCTTGGTCAATTAGTTGAACTGGATTGAATTACATTGGCCTCTGGTAATAAAGTAAATTACTGTGGTGTTATTTTTGATCAGGATATCACAATCCTATATCAAGCTGGTCTCTTAAGATTTCCTTCTATGATCTTAGAAATATTGCCAAAATTAGAAATCGTCTCTCCAGAGGTGATGCTGAAAAATTACTTCATGCATTTGTTACTTTAATGCTGGATTACATTAACTTTTTTCTAGCAGTGTTTTAGTCTCCATACAGACTACTACTCCTACTATGGAATTCTGTTACCTGAGACACCTTCCTGGAGGGGCATATTGGCACTACATGCATGCTAAGTATGATAGATTCCTGTAAAGTTAAGGACACAATGCAAGCTATTGTTTTGGTGTGCTCCAGGAGGAATGAATACTGCAAGCCAATGGCTTGATGCGATCTGCTGGATTTCCCTAGATTGGAATTTTTTTTAACTAATTTGTCTAATATTTATGAACGTAGACATGATAGGAATTAAAGGTTTGTCTTGTAAATTGCCATGAGATGCCATGTGTTGTAAATTACCTCTATATAACTAAATTGAATTAAATTGATTTGTGTCTTTTCACAATGTAACTTAAATAAATTAAATTAAAGTATAATGAACTGAATCCTCGTGTAACATTTAACAGACTAGGAGCCAAATGCTACTGTGGACCTACACTATCCACTAATGTGCTTATACAAGCAGTGAAGCTTGGGCATTGGGAAAATATTGAAGCTTTTTATCTTGGATCATTTATTGTTCATTATCTGTGACATATTCTTGTTGCAATTACCCAGTGCTCAGATATTGTTTTAGCACAGACACAGTTACAATATTACATACAATATTTTGTTTTTACATTAGTTAATGGGCAGTTGATCAGGCAAGCTTATCGCATACCCCATTACAAAATCCACCTTGAGATTATGTCCATCATGTTTGGGTGAAATAAATTGGTAGTGGAGCAACGGGTTAAGCACGTTCCATTAACTTTCAAGACAACAATAAATACACATTTTATTTTCGAAAATAAGTTCACATTAGCATCACTACTTGATTAGTAATTGCTCAGACTTTTTTAAAATAGGAAGGCTTTTATTGTAACATATAATAAGGTCCCCTCTTGTTGTAAGGTTGTTGTGTTTTAATTGCATTAGATTTAAGGATCATATTTACGATAGTAATATTCCAATGAAATCCCAGTATTTTAGCTCCAGCAGTTAATTAAAGCCGAAAGCTATTGCGTAGTGCTGTAGAAAATGTAAACGACTTTATTTTGTAGAGCAATTAAAAGTCTTTTTTTGAAAGTTTATTATATCATACTGTCATTACACCTATGTCTCATTCTTCCTATGCCAATGTTTTATCAGCTTTAAATATAGGTGGTAAGTGTGGAAAAGTTAGGCTTTTATTTATTTTTTAACATTTTCAGGGTTCCCACTCTTTTCTTGAATTATTTTCCAGGACTTTTCCAGGATATTTTCAGGACTTTTCCAGGATATTTTCAGGACTTTTCCAGGACATTTTCAGGACCACATGGCACTGAACTGCTTAGCATATTAAATGCTGAACTGCATTTTGTTGTTCCAGTATTGCTCATGTGGAATGGTAAACATTTATATCCATGTTTCTTTCAGGTATTCATGTTTCTTTTGATGCTAGAGGGGTGGGCATGGAACAGGGGCTATAAATTTCCTGATAAGGCCTGTCTATTGTCTCCTTCCTGAGCTGGGTCAGAGGGTGAGGGGAAGTGCTTTCTGTTCGATTACTAGCAGTAAATCTGTTGGTTGGAGAGTGTGAAACCAGATGGCAAAGTTGTATGATCTTTTGTTCCTGTTTAGGCAGACTGATCGGGATCAGCGAGGGGTCAGTGAGGGGTCAGCGAGGAGGGGGAATAACGGTTTCTGCAACAGTTTGTGTAAATCACATGTGATTTGTTTTATGACTCTGTATACTCCCTACTTTCAATAAAATAGCCTGATGCTGGGCTGAGACCTCAGACCTGATGGAACTATTGCACAGAAAGGTCCCACGTCTCCCTTCTGCAGAAGGTATCAGTTTAAAATCTCGCAAGATTGTCTTTTGCTGAGCGGATCTGATCTTGTCTTTTTTTTGAACATTGTGAGAACCTGAATATGCTGCCCTGAGATCAACCAACCTGGGGAAGTCAAGGAGGACTTCAACAATTTGGGGGCTCGTCTGGGATCTCAGGAGGAAAGCAAAGATTCGGCACCTGGGCTGATCACGAACAGACAACAGACATGGCTCTGCACAATTTTAAAGGTAAGCAGAGCCTGTTTAAATCAAAATCTACTATTGGCTTGAAACCAAAATAAACCGTGTCTGAAGTCTTAGTAGTGTAAGCCTGTAAATTAAAGGGTCTGGCAATGTTCGTTGTTGTTGTTGGAATTAGATTTAAAAAAGGGAGACTTATAGCCTTGGAATAAAATAGATTAAAGGGCGCCGTCGAAAAAATAGAAAATAGATGTAAGGACGTTGTCCCGTGAATTAGAGGAATAAAGATTCTCTGAGAGTGGCGCCTCACACCGGTGACTTGACGAAGCATCGGTAAAGCTGGGTTAGAGTCCCACGGAACAGGGGAACCGTGAATTAGATTAGATTCTCTGAGAGTGGCGACTTCCACCGTTATTTGACGAAATATCGGTAAAGCTGGGTTAGAGTCCCGGAGGAACTGGGGAACTCCGAATTAATATAGGCCAAAATGGTGACTAGCGCGAAAGCAAGAGTCTGATAAGACGTGAATGGTGATCCCTCTATCGTTTTGAAACGGCAGGACGGCTCTGGATACTATGTGAAATAGACACAAGTTCGGTGAATTAGAGTCACCAAGGCCGTCGGCTAAAGTACACTCGGTATGGACGCATGAATGAATGTTTGTATGAGTGATAATTATCTCCGCCTGGCTTTGAACAACTGAAATATGACAGCTCAGATTCGGTGTCAGAAGCGGCAGATGATGATCAAAACATCACCAAATGTATAAAATTCTGGTGTCTGTGTACACTGCAGTGTGCGCTTGGAACTCACATTGACGCTGCTGACTGAAGTGTGAGCTTGGCCAGAATTTAGTTAAAACATGACCTGATCACGAGATAAAATCAGGCTCTAGAAACCACTATTACATAAATGGTCTAACTCCGTAAAATACAGACCTGTTAGTTAAAAATAACTTGATCTCGGGATAAAGATGGGGTATTTAAAAAAAAAAAAAACTATTATTAATATTAAATCTGATTCCACAGACAATCAGACTCACATGAACTGTTCCTCGCCAGACGTTTAATCACCTTTGATAATATTTACATGAGCTGACGCGGTACAGACCTACAGAATAAAATACATGACACATAGTGAAAAAAAAAAATACCTACAGCATAATATACATGACACATAGTTAAACGCAAAATATAAAATGGAAGGTGGATTTGACAGAAAAAAAGATGATGATGGCTGGGGTTCGTGGCGGATGATCGCAGAGCAATTGGATCACATGGAGGGTGTAATTAAAGCTGTGGTTTCAGAGAAGGAACAGCAGAAAGTTGTAGGAAAGATGAGAAGGAAGATAGAAAAAGAGGTTAAAGAGCAGGGGAAGACTATGGAGGAACAGACCTCACTGGGAAGATTTTGCTGAGATAGAGCGCAGGCTGCGGAGAAATTAAAGGAAGAGGCAAGTGATAAAAGCAAAAGAAGCAGGTTGGCTTAGGAGGTCAGGTTGGAAGGATCAACAGGAAAAGAATACAGAAATAGAGCGCCAGTGGTCGTAATGGGCACTGTGGTGGCAGAGCACCCGCCACATGATGAGAGATGGATAAGAACAAAAGAAAGTGGTGTTGGAAGAAAGCGCACGGAGCAGAAAGCAGGTTTCAGTCCGACGATTTGGTGAATCCGACGTGATGCGGATCGGTTGTCACAGCGGACTTTAGGATCGAACCATTTGTTCATTCATCCGGGGCCCCAAATGAATAAGGTGAGCAGAAACCTATTTAATTAAATTCTGCATATTGAGTATGATGAAAAAGGATGAATGAATTGATGAAGTAGATCAAGAATACGTCATTAAAATTTTTGATTGTGCAGGTTGAACAAAATTGAAGGGATAAAATTAAAAGTGTCTCTCTTTGGAAACTTAATTTTTTTAATTGTTGTTATGCGATGAGATGCATGCGAAGATATGATGGGATAAAAGCATGGGATGCTTTTATTAAAGAATTTTAAAACAGAGAGTTGGCGTACTCCTCCACTTTGCTGATGTGCATTTTTGCTAATTGCCAGGAGAAGCAGCGTAGAGCTGTCTCCTTGGAATGTGATTTTCACTAAAATCGGACGGACCCAACCGGGGTCGGTCCTTGGCATCTGTTATTTCTTTTAATGGACGTGTAACTTCTGTTGAAAGAAAGAAAGGGTGAGATGAAGAGATGAATACAGGATTACTTGTGTCTTTCTTTTTTCTTTGGCCTCTTTCTAGATTATTATTTTCTCTCCTTCTGCCTCAGGAGTCAGTAAAACAACACACACACATAAATTAAGTTTCCTTGATCCGTCTGTCCAGTCTCAATAAGAGTGTTGGGGCTTCATGGGGGGAAAGTAAAGAAAAATAAAATAACAAGAGTTCGGTAACATGGGGACACAGAAAGGGTATAGTGTAGTGGAATTTATCCCGCTCTGCCTGTAGAACGGCATGAATCAGGTCCTGGTATAGAATAGAATAGAATAGTAGAAAGCCTTTTATAGTCATTCTTAACATTAAGCTGTCCAGGCGCTGATTTTGCTAAATGAGAAAAACATTTATTACATAACTTGTTAACAGCACAGGATGCGGAAAGAAAGGAAAAAGTAGGGAAATGAACAAATGCAAACTCAATTGCATATGCTGCAGCTGCAGGAAAATAAAATTTAGAATGAGCAAAAAGAAGCCTGGAAAGTAAAAAAATTCGAGCAGCTGCACCTCCCTCAGTTTCACACGCTGCAGCTTCACAGTCTGGTCCTTATGAATATGCTAATGACTCACGGCAAGGAGGAGCCTTCCCTCCTCGGCCTCCATATCCTTCTTTGAATTACAGTAACTATGGTTCTGGGCGTGAATGAGGTGGACATGGGAGGGGTCAATGCGGACAGAGACCAAGGAGGCTTGGACGGAGAGGAAGGGTAGGAAACAGAGGGGTTGGACAGTGGATGGTTCCACCCAATCCACAGCTGGTTCCACATCCAGGGCAGTACTGTTGGATGGTAAACATTTATATCCGTGTTTCTTTCATATATGCATATAATAAATATATTCATGTTTCTTTTAATACTAGAAGTGTTTGCATATAATAAGAGTTATAACTTTTATGATAAGGCCTGCTGGATCCAGGTGGCCATGGGAAGCGGCTATAAATCAGTTCCCAGCAGATAGAACCAAGTTAAAGAATGTGAA
>JAVLVB010000713.1:2422808-2433952 GCA_032876305.1 Orestias chungarensis | reverse complement strand
AAATATAAATGCAGTAATTAAAAATGCATGGAGGCAAACACAAAGTCATCAGTTAGATGAAAGTACAAGGATGTGTGTGAGTCTCTAAAAGCGCTGGAGAATTATTTACTTCGGTAAGGCGTGTGAAAGATGTGCTCCCTCCTGTTGCCGTAAACTCTCCTGGCATCTCTAACTGTGAGGCCCATGCCTTTTCCTCCCAACCAAACCCCTTTAAACAACATCAAAAAAAACACCTGCAGTTTTAAGCTTATCTTTAAAGCTCAATCATTTAGCACACACAAACCCAGGCAACCCTGGTGTCCATCAAGTACAAGTCATGAGCAAGGCTCTGCACATCAAATATTAACTTTTCCTAATTTGTAATCCCTGAGCATCAGATGCAACAGCTGAATACAGTAACACATGTGAATATAATAGGATGCATATGAATCTTCTGGGTGATGCTTACTGAGTGTTTGTACACGTAAGAAGAAAATGCAATTGCCTATAGGCTACTAAAAGCAGTACTTCACACCAGCACCATATTCATTATGCGTGTAATTACCTGAAGGCAAGCAGGCGCTCTACCATGTGGTTTGTTGACATCCACAGCAACAAGCTGCCATCCTCCGGCAGCATCTTCATGGAACATCTGTGGCACAAGGGCAGCAAATAAGTGATAGAAAATGCTCACAAACTCACAGCATCAGACACATAATTCAAAGTAATAGACATAGCACAAATAGAAACCCCGTGGCTACATCATCATGAAGCATCTGTGGCCACAAAAAAAATAAAATTTAAAAAGCTTAAGGCATTATACGCGTAGAACAATGCCCACCCAAAATAGGATGCTAGCTTCTAAATACAGAGAGGTAGCCTCGGGGCCTAAAAGGGAGATAAACAATTGAGACATTCACAAACACAAGATAGCTGGTTTGAGCATTAAGATTTTTACTTTTCTTTCCAGGAAAAAAAAGTTCATAACCTCATTCAAAATATATGAGTATGATTAGGGGTTAACAAGGGACAGCTCTGACTGAGCTCAAGTTAGGGCTTAATCTATCCAGGTTTATCGAGGAGCTAAATGTTTATGTTTAGGTCAAACAAGTGGAGCTGATAAATGTGATTATACGTGTGTCAGTATTGCAGCTACATTATCAACTAATCTAATAGTTTTTTCATACTAAATTTAAAGTCCTGTGTGCAAAACTCCCAACTTGGTTTAAATCCGTTTTTGGATTAAATAGTGTGCAAAGATAAAAATGAATCTGTCCAACAGGTAAAATATTACTCCCATAGGTAAAATAATATTAAAATATTATGATAGCAATCCAGGGATAAAACTAAATAGAAATGATGTATAGTAGTTAAAAAAGTATCATTGGCATCATACTGCTGAGCTTTCTCAATTGTGTTATTATTAAGGCGTTCTATACCCACACTTCCTCATAATACACTATAGGTGAATAAAAAAAATAAATAAACCAACAGAAAAAAAACAAAAAAAACATAAAACAAAAAAAAAACTTTTAGCTGTTGTCACAGGGGATATGAAACATTGGGAAAAAACCAGTTATATCTATAAAAAAAAAATTAAACCTGTTTACAAAGCAACCATTTTGCAGTTCAAATGACAAAAAAAAAAAAAAAAATGACAAAATGGCATGATATGCTGAAGAGAAATGTTATTGTAAGCTTTACATTGTATTTGTTCAATCAAATGAACAGCATCTAACCTGCATTTTTGGAAAAACCATACAGATACTCCAAAGCAACTTAAAGAACTATTGTCGCAACATGAAGTGGGTGATGGTAAAATCCTGGGATTAAGATGAAAAAATTGCCTGTGAAATTTCTGACATAAGAAATTTCATAAGAGAAAATAAACCAATATCCGAGATAGAATGTTACCATGCACCAACATAACAATACTATGTGTTTACACCTGCTTAAATAGATGTTCAGCACATAAACCACTAGCAAACCCTTCTAAACCTGACAACTTTCCAAGTTACTTGCAGTTGTTGAAACATTAAAATCATTAAAAAAGGCCAACAATAAAATTGTAAAACATTTAATTAGAATAAGATTAAAAACCTTTTTATTTCAATAATTCTTTAAAAAAAGAACATATCCTACATTAATTAAACACATTGTGTACATTTTACATGGTTATTTAGGCTAGTTGATGATTATGGGAATAAAACCTCAAAAAACATTTCTTACTGAATTTTAGATTGTACAGTATAACACCCAAAAAGTTAAGCTAGAAAAGGGGTACGTCAGCACAAGAGCACTGCAAAAGGTCTATGTATAAATAGCAAGGCTATTTCACATCTTAGTGGAGGGTAAAAGTGTAAAAAAGAGGTGTGAGCTATAGAGGGAACCCTAATCTTGAGAGGATTCTATTGTCAAGTCCATTCAAGACTGGTAAGGTTTCCTATATATGGACTGCGGCTGGACCCAGAGTTTTAAGCGACACCACACACATATGCAGGACATGGGCAACAATTGTCCCATAAATCCTGTTAAACTGTTCATTAAGCACAACAAACATGGTGTGGATCTCATGTAGACTACAGAGAAAATGAAAAAGACCCAAGTCCTTTTTTCAGACCAAAGTAAATTTGACATTTCATTTGGAAAGTTCATCTTCAAAGGTTGCAGTGTGGAGTAAGGCTGAACAACATATTGTAAATGTGATATCCTCATCGCAATATCAGTGTGCACAATATTCATATCGCACAGTACTGTCTGATGCTTGATTATTGTTTGCTGATATTTTTCAAGTTCTGAACTAAAATTTTTTTATACTAAGGAAAAATTATGAGTCTGAAGATCAACTAGTTTGGAGCGAATCAACCATGCTACACATGCCATAGATGTTTTCATTACATGTTGCAATCCTTCAAAAGGTGAATAAAAAATAACAAAGGAAACACGGCTATGAACAAGAATCAACAATGCCGCACAAGTCTCACTCTGCTTGGCCGGCCAGGAAACTGGCCAGACATGAACCCCTTAGAGAATCTAGGCTCACCCCCTCCATGCTAAAAGTTTCAGAACATCAGCCCCTGAGGACTGGAGTTTGACACCGTTTATAGGATATTTTCATGGCACAATTTGGGTTGAGAATTAATTAAAGACCAAACCATTGCTGTCGACCATTTCCATCCATTTGTGACCACATCTTCAAATAACAATGCACCGCAATAAAAAGCTCAAATCATTTCAATCCAGGATCTCAATCCAAAAGCACCACTATAAAGACGCACATCATGAATGTGAAGGGAATAAATCCAAAGCATCTGCATGGTTTGAGTATGTCCTGAAAATGTCTCTTTTGTAGACCGAAATCTCTAGAAATCTAACTGAATCTACCTTAAAAAAGTTAAACAGGTTTGAAGGGAAAGGGCTTTCAAACCACGTTGCTAGAAAGTTTGCACAGAAAGTGACAGCTGATATATTTTGTAAAATTATTTTCTGACAAGTCTTACTGAAATAAATCTATTTTCAATGCTATTCAGAATAATTATGATTGACCTCCACCTAGAAGTTTTTTTTTTTGCCTTATCTCCTATTAATTATGAGTCATTCCATTAGAAGAGGAAAGCTTTGAGTAACGTTTTGAATACAATCCAGAATCACTTTGCTCACTGTCATGGAAACATGCCATAGATATAATAGAAACTCTCATTGGAGAAACTGAGATTATTTATATGTGCCATTTTTCACATCCTGTAAACTACATGCAGCAAGTGTATTTCTGGTTAATAAATGTTAAAACAAGCAACATGAAACCTTTGTAAATGATGCCATTGATGTGCAAATTGAATAAGGGTTGTTAGATTTTGCCAAGTGATGAACCTGAGGACTGTGTAAACTCTAGAGGGTGCATAATTTCCATGAATTAAACATCCTATTGCTTTGCACAGTTCATTTAAGGTATGCCTCATCTCTCACAGTGCAAGACCCACATAAATCCTTCAACTGTTTACTGCTCCTCTCTTTGATTGCCACCTTACCTCCCACACTGTTTCGTCTTTTGTCTCCTACCTGAACATCAACATAACATGTTCAAATCCTGCTAAGGCTGTGCTTTGCAATCCAACGTGATTATCATCTTCCTTGTATTGTGCTGAAATCTGGAACATACACTGTCGCCATACAGAATGTCTGACAGTCTCTTTTAATTAAGATAAGGTTTCTAAGGTAAGAAAATCAATAAACGGTTTACCTGTTAATCGACGGAACCCTCAAAAAAGATGGATTTTAGCATGTTAAAAGATTGGTTGACAAGTAGAAAAACTTTAATCATTTTAGGATTTAGAGGAAAAACAAAGACAAACGTTGTCGCAATAATAAATGAATAAAATATACAAAACCGCATAAATCCTAAACCAAGCTTGACGCAACAGTAAAGAAGTTTCCCATCTTTGCAATATTAACCCAGTCTGGATTTTAAGATGTAGTTTACTTCTACAGTAATAAAAAAGTAGGTCTTTAATGTTGATTTGACAGCAGAAGGAGCATTAGCAGAGTCTGTGTGCACAACAGGCCAATTCAATAACTGTCTTAAACAAGGATGTACAGTAAAAGGGTGTCACACTTTTATCACTCACCTATTGTAAAAAGGTGGGGCCTATATTTATAACTACTTATTAAAAAGATCTTATTTCACCCCCTTTTTAGTATGTTTGTTTTTTTTTCCAACAGAAATAATTTATCACCAGGCTTTTTAAACAGCTTAATCCTTTTGATGTTTGTTTTTTTTATTGCAGATATTCACTTTATTTTATTTTTGGACTATAACGTTGTTGGAACTACGTTAACGACTAGAAAAAAACCCTCATATTTCTGTGATAGTAAACAGTCATTTGCAAAGCCCGGAAATATGGGAGCAAAGATTACAAAAACCTGCCAAGAACTGCATATTGATATTTGAACAGAGGCAATCCAATTCTAACACAAGTCAGAGGTAGTTAATATGAGTAAGCACCATTGGCATTTATTATTTCAATATGTGACTAAAATTGTCTTTGCCAGCAAGAACATTTAGAAATTGCCAGCTAGATTTTATAAACACTTCTGTACGTTACCAAGGAAGCAGATTTAGGGTTGACTGGAATAAAGTATTGGATTTTTCCCCCAATAAAAGAGTAACAAAACATTAGAACATTTTGAATCTTGCAAAATGCTAAACACTCAGTAAAACCCTGTCTGCCTTAAAGTACACAGATTCAATACATACTTATGCATGATTTGACAAAGCAACATGCTAGATTGTTTTATGAAACTTTGTCTAGACGTTTTGCTTTGCCATGCACCTTTTTAAAAATTCCAATGTGTTGCATCTAAAAACATCAATCTATTATAATACTGAATGCAAACACATAGTGAGATACAGTTTTGAAGGAATAGGAAAACATAAAACGTTTTCAACATGTTTTGCAAATAAAACTCTGTAAACTGTCGGTCCATTTATATGCTGGTTCCCTGTCTTAATACTTTGCAATAGGGGTGTCCTAAACTGATATTGATATCAGATATCGGTCCGCGATCAGCTGAAAAAATGTTGGGACTGTATCAGCCTGCAAAAAAATCTAAAATCTTGGATTTTTTATTTGTCTATAATTGGAGAAGTACCACCATTTCTAAAACGCAGCTCGTAGCCAGTATGCAGAGCCAACATGATCATTACAAAACCATTTTTTTTTTTTTTTACAAACAGCAATAAGTAAGAGCAATGCCAGTTGTGAATTACTGTTCTCTATCCAGCCGTTTTTAACATTTCACCCTGAAAAGTAATACAAGTATGTGTGATTCTTGTCGATATCGTATCGACTCAATATTGTATCTGGCAATACTGAAGACTGCAACAATTGTATAGTATCAGAAGTGAACAAATGTTGTCAGAACACACCCAAATTTGTAAACCTCTTTTTGCTGCAATCACAGCAGCAATTCTCCTAAAAAATGTCTCTAACATTACTGCACACCTGACATTTGAAACTGACATTCTTACCCCTAGTTTTGGCTAATTAGACAGGATGGAGAATGTCTAAGAAGTTAGTTTTGCACCACACTCGAATTTGTGTACGCAGATAAAAAGTTTAACTTCTCATCTGAACCTCTGTTGACAGAATCCTCCTAATCGTTTTACATCTCTGTAGGTTTCATATGAAACGCAACACACCCAAACCGCAATCATTTACCATTTTGGTGTCTATGTGTGTGATGTACCTGTGTTGTAGCAGTTGATGTGGTGCTGCTCCTCGACCCCCACATCTGTTGAAACTGCACTCTGATCTCAGCGAATGTCTCAATGATGACGGCAATAAACACGTTCTGGGGTAGAAACGACACGGAGAGTTTAACCGAGGCTGGCAAAGACAATTAAAAGTAAATGACAAAGAAAAAGATCCGTGCTTCAGCTCTCTTCACTATATAGGAGATGACAGTCCTTCGCTAATTAGCCCAAGAACATTGTACTATCAAGGAGAAGTCATTATGCTCTTAGGTAAAATATTGGGTGATGTCAATTAACCTGAGGTATGCTCCTGTTTAATTGCCTTCTAGAATTATTTTGAAAAGAGCGGCAGAGAGACAGAAGCTCTAACCTTGACAAGCCAAGCCAGGAAGAAAATGAGAGTTATGAAGTAGAAGTAGGAGCGCCAGCGTGGGAAACTGTCGATGGCTGTGTACATGAGAAACACCCAACCTTCTTGGGATGCAGCTTCATACACAGTGAAGATACTCGAACCTAGAAGATACAAAACCAGGAGAAGAGTTAGAAAAACCAATATAGTCAAACAAAGATTTTCAAGGGTTTTCAGACTTTTATCAAATTTGTTAAGCCTAGGTTTACAGGGAAATTTCATTTTAGCTCTGTTTATTTATATAAGCATCAATTCAAGATACATTTCATCTCAAGACACTTTTACAAAAACAGCTATTATATTTCAAACATAAATACATTCTAAAAATTGGAAATACAACTAAATAATAACATTTATTTAAACTTCTGAATTTGAAGAAATTCTAAAAAGACAATGTTTTTAGCATAATACAGAAAATACCAAATGTAATGTTTATTATGAAGTGTAATCCCATGCTGTAAGAACAAAAAAATCTACCCAGTTCATTAAATCCACTGTAACCAAGCTCTTGTCTAGTGAGGCCGTAATCTTCAAGATCCACACATTTGAAGCCAAGAGGGCACTGGTAGCCTTCTCCATCAGGGGAGCAGTGAGTATCAGGGATTGCCAAGCTGTTCCAAGTCACATTGCTACACAAAGGGTTAAAACACAGACCTTATTTAAAGTATCAGAAAGTTCTAAAAGAAAAACAAAACATACTTTTTTAATTTATCATTTTCTTTCAGGTAAAGGGGTTTGGAGGATGTGTTTGATTTCAATAATATAATTCTACTAAACTGCCTGCCCAGAGCCTCATCCAAATTGTTCGTTAGCCGTTACATGATCACAGGGGATAATTTAATGCACTGTCACAAAGGGAAATCTGAGACGCAATGATGAACTCTTATAAAGATAATTATGCAAGCCTGGAATAGATCAATGTGCCTGATCAAATTAGGACAAACAGGAGATAAATGAAGACAAACATTGTGGTCAAAATGACCTGTTAAATTGTATACTAATAAGTTTTGACTAAATAAAAACAAATGTATGTTAAAGCATTATTCAAAATCGATTTTTTTTGTGTCAGCAAATTCCCAATCACTCCTTTAGATTATGTTTAAAATATTCTATTTTAAATCACATACAGTAAGTTCTATGCTGTCCACTCCTGTGAGCAGCAAGTCTTTTAGTTTGTCTCTACTAACTTCTCACATCTAAAGATTTTACAGTAAGATTACCAGTGAGCTGCTATTTAAATTTAACAGTTTCCTCTGACTACCCCCGAGTTAATGCCCTGTCTCTGGGTTTTAAGCCTGAATAATGATATCACAGGATCCGAGGTGGCAGATAGCCGTAAGATGTCTCATAAAATGTCTGACGTAAATAAAACTGCAGTAAAATTCAGTTAAGTTAAAAAGGTTGTTTAGGTTTAGGCTTTGCTTGGTTTGTGGCAGCTCACGCATCCCGTGCTAAAGTCGATACTAATACTGGAAGCGCTTCTGCAACTTGTTTTAGGAATTTGCCTCAGATAATTAAAATTCTTACTTATTATGCTTTAAAATTATGTGGCATATGGATTTTAAATAACACCCTATGGGTATAAGACACTGGTAAAAAAGCCCCAAACAGTAAAGCAATTATGTGAATATTTTGAGATAAAACGTATTTTAAAATGAACTTAATCTTTTACTATAGTACAGCCAAATAAATTGTTTAGGACTAAAACAATATTCCGGTTAAGTAATTGGGTGAGCTCACGACTTAGATGTCTTTGTTTGGGACTTGACTCAAGCTCGGGTGGCGACATATTTGGAAAAGAAAGACAGCCTTTGCCTTTAGTTAATTTCAATGGTAATCTAAAGGATTTAGGTATCAGAACCAAAAAAGCTATAGAGAAAGATTTATTTTGTCTGTAAATCATTTCTATGTTACTTTGGCAGAATGTCTGGATCATATTTTTTACTAAATTTGCAGGCAGAGCATTACTGTTTTTTTCCAAAATACCCCAGTAAATAAAGGAGTTCCTAACATCTGGCAGTCTTCCAATATCTTTGGGAAAAGGAGCTCGCCCACAGTATAATAGATCCTCTATCATACCTAAAAGTGGACATAAAGTTCTACAATCATTTATGATTTGAATATTTGTACTTCAAACTATGTACAATCTGATCAAAGCACATGATAATAATTAGAGTTTAAACTACTCTACATGTGTAATATGTGGGATTGAAGGAGAGAAAACTCTTCTTTTTTTTTTATTATTCCAAAATAATATGATGAGTTTGACTGTAAGCAAAATGTGTCTTGGTTGGGTAAAAGGTCGGGTGAGATGTCTGACTGCATCCAAAAACCACTTTGATTTGATAGTCATTATCTTTCATTTCAAATGTCCAATTTTACTCCTTTTGTGAATTAGGTACCATGATGGATATACGCGTATAACATTTTTTTCGTGATTTATCAAAAGCAGAGATGAACGCACCGTAGTAAGAGGAATATGTTCCATTTTGTTCTGATGCCAAACTCGATTTACAAGAGTAAAATAAATTGAGCCAATACTTATGTGGCCAAATAGCCAATTACAAGAAATGCTCCTGTCTTATATCATACCAAAATCCCACGGAAAAGAAAGTAATAGATTATAAACTGCGGTCAGTATCAACTTAACTGTTTATCAAAAAACTTGTGTAATCCAAACATTATTTTTTTTTCCATGTAAGGTGTGCCAATATTTGTGCCAATTGTTATTTAAGTAGAGAATAAAAGTAAATTTCCCGGCTAAATAAATAAAGTTAAAATAAAGGGTGGGATTTTTCTAGATTTTTTGATGTATTAAGCATTTAAAGATGTATTTTCATTTTTTTAAATGATTTTAATAGAAAAAGGTCTTAACATCAAACTGTTTTGCATATATATAACCTTCCACTTACTGTCTAAAGCCTGTAGTTTAAAAAATTGTTTCATCAGATAATAAAATTTTTTGTAAATTCTCACAATTTTTTTGTTTCATTTGTGACACAGTGATGGTTGAAGGTTCCAAACATCTGAACTCCCAGAATTCCATAGAGCAGGAGAAAAAACAGGAGGAAGATTGAGACACTCCAGATCTGTTCCCCGGATCGTCTTGAACAAAAAAGAAAAGCAGAATCAGATTTGACATCACTTTAAAGCACAAAGTAACCACATATTTTTTGAAAAATCCACATCGCAGTGTTGTACTTCAGGATGTTGGTGATGCGAGAACGGGGAAGCTCGAAACGGAAATAGATTCTGAAGGCACGGATCATGATTAGCGCTCGGGGTATTCGCAACATTCCCCAAGGAGACATCTGATCCACAAGCTTGGCAATTTCAAAAACCTTAACAAATAAGAAGAAAAAATGATGACTACAATGTACAATCCAGGAAGCAATTTTATTATTTATAAAACATTAAATAATTCAACTCACTTGAAGCACCAGGGAGACCCAGATGAAAAACACCATGAATCCATCAAACATACACCAGCGATCTTTCACATAGGAGTTGTCCCCCTAAGAGCAGAGGAAATAGGAAAGTTACCCTGAAAAGACTTGAAAACTAAAAAAGATAAAATAGATTTTTTTCAAAGAATTATATTTCTGGCCTTAAATTAATTAAGTTCCAGTTTAGACTAGCCCTGCTGGAAACTTTAAAAGTGATTAAAAAAAGGGACTTCTTTCCAGCTAAAACATCCAAGTAACAAAATAGGAAATTACAGTGCCAACTTTGAAAGATGGACCACAGCGTTCCATCAGCCTGTTTTCAATGTGATAAGACAAAAAAAATTCAAAGCCCCTGCAGTGCAAAGAAGCTGAAATGTCAAGGGGCCAGTTGAAATGGCCATCCTTAATTACCACTTACAGAGAGAGACAGTGTAAGAAGCTCTTAGGGAGTCACTCTTCCCCAGGAAGAAAGGCTGCAAATGGAGGGGTTTGTCCTGAACACTTGCAGTTAACTACCATGTTTGATTACATGCACTGACAAGGGCAAAGGCATGCCATTACATTCCTACGCAATGTGGACGTGTTTTTATATATATATACTAAATACAGCAGAACTTTTAACAATGCCATAAGACATTGCAAAAGTACCAAATGCTATTAAAATATTAAAAGGTGATTAAACCTAAACCGTTTGTTACATGTAAAGAAATAGCTATATGTTTCTTTCAGGTTTAATGGGTAATTTCTGAATAGTAAAGAATGAGAACCTATTTAGTATTTGACTAAATAATAACAATTAGAACTGCAACAGTCTTAAAGAGAAAGCGTTAAGAATGTGAAAGTTTTGTATTTTTCCCCCAATCGGAGGCCCCCAGCCGTGTGTTTTAGTTGCTTATTGTCTCATTGATCACTTATTTGCCAATTTGGTTTTCCTTGGTTTTTCTGACAGTAATTAAGATCTTTCAACCACTAGGTGTCTATTCTGAGGGGACTCTAAACACAATCGATGAGTACCCAGAATTTGAGCTGTGTTGATTCTTATTCACACCCCCCCCCC
>JAVLVB010000713.1:2395582-2422708 GCA_032876305.1 Orestias chungarensis | reverse complement strand
TTTTTATCGTGTTGAGGCATTTTTGGAATCTTTTCAGGCGGCAAAAAAAGCAAGTGAGAGCAAGACTTCAACAGATAACAGAAAGGTGGAAGGGAATGCATTAAATTGCCCTTTTTTATTATTATTACGATGTTTTGAACTTTTAATGTAGTCTTTTATGGAACATGCTGGATTTCAAAGTTCTGGCAGTATTTTGGAAATCCTAAAGTCCAGGTAATGGTCTATTTGAAGGAACACACTGAACTCTTTGTGTTGTAATGCTAAAAATATGAAATCCTAAACACAGATTTGAATGCCAAGAGAAGTTGTGA
Source organism: Orestias chungarensis (assembly GCA_032876305.1). Taxonomy (NCBI): domain Eukaryota; kingdom Metazoa; phylum Chordata; class Actinopteri; order Cyprinodontiformes; family Cyprinodontidae; genus Orestias; species Orestias chungarensis. The sequence goes on along the minus strand of JAVLVB010000713.1, from coordinate 2,422,397 downwards.
TGTTACCTTTAGTCCCACTATCAACACAAAATGTTTGCATCATACAAACATATAATCACGACAGCTAAAAATACTCATTGCTTTACTTCTGAAGAATCTTCTTTAATCTTCCTACAATAAAGGTTCTAAAGAGAACATGGGTCATATTGGTATTAACATACTTTAAAAAAAAATCAGCTAAAACATTCTAAGTAAGTATGAATTTCTACTCCCATGGGTTTGAGGCCTTAAAGGCCAGAAAGTTACATTTTGGAATTCTTCACTTTGTGGTTTAAAAAAAAAAACAACCCAAAAAAAACAACAACATGAACTCTTTAATAGCACTAAAAGTTTTTGTCATGTTGGCAAAAAAATTTTGATCACATTAGAATTTTACTCAAGTTACCACTACTGCAATATTTTTACAGCTATACCTCCCTGACGCCTCATCAGATTTGAACTTTGTATGTGTAAATGCTAAGGGACCATTACTCAACACATTGGTGTGTAAGATTGATGACATCACCTTAGCTCCGTCCTCTCAAATAAGAAATCATACATTACTTTGGTGACTACCCCAGTTCTTCACATGTAAAAGATTGTAATTTTGTCCACTAACAGTCAATAAACACATATGGCAAGTGACAATACGCATATGGCAAGTGACAATAACTCCTGTCTGAAAGGTCAGATTTCGGCCGCGTTGTTGAGACTTGCCACTGGACCTGTACCAAAGGCTATTTGGTAAGGCTTTCCAAACGTGCTTTCTATTTGACACATGTGGGAATGGTGTGAGAGTTTTGCAGATGGCGACGGGGTGGCAATGCTGGAGCTACAGTGGTTACCGCACAGCCAGTGTTGCCGAGCTGCCAACACTTCTTTTAGCTGTAATATTTACCCACTTTTGTACCTCTTGGGACTATCACAAAACTTCTACACAGTTTCATTAAATGTACCTTGACAATTCCTCTTATGTGCATCTTGGCTATCATCTCAGCAGTGTAGAGGAACATGAGCAGTGTGTCCAGGGTAAAGGTCACATATTGTAGTGGCGGGTAATGCTCAAATGTCTTAGGAGTGTTCATACAGACAGAAATGACACTGATGATGGCACAGGCTCGAAGCAAGGAGTGGACCCACTGTAGATACAGAACAAAAAAGGAAATAATGACTAAGCATGATAGTTTTTTTTTCTTCTCCTGCAAAGTACTCAGTTAACTAATCCTGTTCTCCAAGTGGACTCACTGGTTTATTGATCCAGAAGATGTCAGTACTGTCTGCAAGGGTCTCATCTGGCCCAAAGTCAGTCATGGGCTGGGCCTCGACCCGGGAACTCTGTTTCCTCTTCAGCATGCTGGGACTTGCTGTGCTATACAGAGAATGGATCTGACGAGAGAGGGAGGCAAAATAGCACAATGACCAAAGCTAAATAGGGAGGTGGGGAGCACTCAGGCTGCATCCAAGTCAGGGCAATGTTAGAACTTCCTTTCTAGATTCAATCTTGAATTATACATTCCTTATATAAATTGTGCAGCAGCAAAGCTATAGATCAAATATTGCCATTATTGTCATTATTTACTTAAGGGTTAAAAAACATGTGAAAATTTCAGTGGTAAAGTGACTTTTTTGTGTGGCTAAAGTTCTGGTCATGCACATAAATGGCATGTTACTTTTTATTTTTAGTGGTGAGCTTAAATCTTCCTTTATCCAGAGTGAGTGGTAAAACATTTATTTGTCATAAATGTACTGAAGGAACACCTATGTCCAACATTCAATCATATTGCTGTTAATTTGAAAATATGTTGAAGAAATTAGAGGGCTTTTTTCTACTTTCTTTATTCTACTGACATTGTGAAATGCACCAGTACCACTGAAGGCATGATGCTACCATAACCTTGCTTGACAACAGGTAAAGTACTCTTAGCTGTAAATTTCTTACCTTTATTACTCCAAACTTCCCAATGTAGCCAAACAGCTCAATCTTTCTATTGTCTGATCCTAAAGCCAATTTTAAAAGCTAAATACACATTGTTGTTCCGACATAAGAGTCATCGTTAACACACATACAAACAATAAAACTGGTTTTGGAAAAGATAAACTGGAGTAACTTTAAGATTTAAAAATATAATTTTTTTTGTAATTTCCCTTTGGGATAAATAAAGTATGTTTGCTTTTGTTATAAATTTTACAGAATATTTATTTTAACTATTGCTAATAGTTTCAATCATAATTTAACAAATGTAGAAATATCATATCGCAACAATCGTACAGGGAATGTAGCAGTAAGATTATTTAAAATGCTTTGTTTGGATTTACAAGAAGGAGCTGAACGAAAAAAATACCTGAACTACTCCATTTACTAATACAGTAGCTTTCCTACACCTAAACAAACAACATAACATGCAAATACAATCATTTTTACCATACTGACCAACAGTTAAATAATTTATTATTATTATTATTAGAAGTGTGTTACTCTGATTGTATTGTATCACTATCATTTATTAGCTTAATGGTTGCTACAGCATGTTTGTGTATGAAACTGAAATCAAAATATATTGTTTAATATAAACTGCCTGAAATACATTGAAAATTCCTTATCCAATGCAAATTTGTTGAGTCAGTGTTTGTTTTTTAAAATTTGTAACTTTTATTTTATCACAAACTCCAAACAAACTTGGTTTAGATTATTAATTTAAAAGGCAAAACTAGCCTTTTATTTTTTCCTAATCAGTGTAGCAGATCAAAGTATCAAAGTATGTTAATACATAACTAAGTACTGATAGGCTTTGGTTTCTGTTAGTTCCAAGAAAATATCCCTGACTTGAAAATACCAGAGTAAAAAATGTAAACTAAATCCGATGCATTTTTGAATGATCATCGTGATACACAACGTAGCACGCATGGAACACAGAACAAGTGTATTCACACTGGATAAAAAGCTCTAGTAACTTACCATCTCTGTTAAAGATCACATAAGATTACTGAATGCAAAGGTTATGGTAAATGCAGATTATGGTTTGCAGAGTTGAAGAATCATGACTCGGTTGTTACCTGTGCTCGTCGACATCTGTGTGTGTGTTTGTGTGAACATGTGTAGGCAGGAAAAAGAACACTGTACAGGCCGTTTCAACATAAGAACACGAGAAGAAATGACACTGTGAATGGAGACAAAGCGCACATACCAAAGGGAAAAGTAAAGCTGAAATTGCTCCAGCACTGCACATAACATGCGATCAGGCATACCCTGTAAATAACACACAACAGTTAGTCAACATCATGGCTTATATGGCATACAGTACGCTACCCACATCTACAGTACGCTCATAGAGACAGAAATGCCCACCACGTCTGACATCGAGGCATATAAACGACACACTCTGTGAGTAAGTGAGTGAGCGACTGACTGAGGTGTTGTGGAAGAGGGATGGGGGGGATGAAGGAGGATCAGCGGACTCACTGTGAGGCTCCTCATCGGTGCATTCATCCCCAGGTCACAGAGGGGGTGGAGAAACCAACCAGACAGACAGAGATTACAGATGTGAAAAGCAGAACGTCCCAGCGGGTTGGCGGCCCTGTGGCAGCAATCGGTAAAAGGCAGCAATCAGAAGATCGGCGAGGAGAAGTGTGAAAACTTTTTTTCACATGTCTTGCTGTGTGTGTAATGTGAGGCCCCCCAAGTCCTGCTAAATAAAACTTCTTCACAGTCCAAAATGGTACTTGATCAGAAACTGAAGGAAATTTGTCAAAACCTTAATTTAAAAATGAATGACTTTTTATTTTTATTTGTAAGACAAGGATAAACTTTTCAAATAGAGGAATACTGATGTTTGTGGTAAAGGTTGTCAGGAAATGCATCGTTTCCAACCAAACAATAAGAACAATCAAGCAAAAATATTAGCGGTACTTAGTGAGTCGTTCGTTTCTGCAAATCCAATGCAGTATTCAGAACAATTACATTACTTAGCCCTTCCAAAAATAGTCACGTTTGGATTTTCTTTAATATGCCATTTCTGATTTTATATTTTTCACGATGACAAGTATCCCTAGCTTTATTTTCTGTGAATTTGAAAAGAGCTGAAATTAGTTAAAAGCAATATTAGAGGCGTGTAAAAAAACAAAACAAACCAATACAATAATTCAGACAAACAATACAAGCAGGACAGTACAACTGTACTCCTGTTATTCCTTCACATTAAGGAATAAAAGAAACCGTCCACCTCGCAAACCCCATGTAGTTTTAAGAAATGTTGCAGCGTAATTGCCACACTTAACATATGCAGAATGAGATGTGAGGGAGAGTGAAAACAAAATTGCAGGGTCTAAGTGCTATTATGTGGGAGTATAGGTGGCAAAGACTGCAATTACTTTCCCATTTGGAGAGAGGATGTGTTCTTCATGGAAAGAGATGTGATCTCCGAACAGAATAATTGTAGCTGTAACTATGAAAAAAAAAAAAAAAACGTTCTTTGTCGAAGTTTTGTCTGCGAGTGCAAAAATAAAATCACGAGTCTATTCTGCTTCTTCGATGTTTTCTAAACAAATTTTTTTAAGCTCTCACAGTGAAGCATGGTGACGGCCGCATCAAGCTGTGGGGATGCTTCACAGCAGCACACCCTGACAGACTTGAAAAGGTAGCACGTAAAATAAATGCACCGAAGTGTAGGAAAATCCCGGAGGTCAATTTGAACTACGACTCACCTTTCAGAAGGACAATGACCCAGAGCATCCACTTACACAGAAATGGCCTAAACAATCGGCATGTTGTGGAGTGGCCGAATAAAAGCCCAGACCTCAAACCAATAGAGAATTTGTTGTGGGACTTTAAAGCAGGCTTTTCACTGCCAATCCCCATGCAACGTGACAGATCTTGATTGGTTTTGCAAAAACCAAAGGGGTAAAGGGGGGAGTTTTAGTATGTTATGTTCTATTAAAACCGTTCAGCCTCCGCTCAGCTGACTGATGCATGTTTCTCAGCACCAACAACAAATATCAACAAATAGGACATAATGTAAAAAATGAAAGACATGATTTTAAAGGTGATTTACAAACTAATTTAATATGAAATTAAACTTAAAAGGTTTTTAACCTTTTCACATTTCTTAACATTGTGGAGTTTCGAGTGCATACATATACCTGTAATATATTATTGGTGTATTTCACCAATTATGAAAAAAAAGAAACAATGCCAACTGGACAGCTTTAGACACTACAGTGTGATAATAGCTTATTACACTGCTAATTACAGTATATCTCTGGACCAGTTTTGAACAGCTTTATTCAAATGCCTGTAAGAAAAAAAAAAGTTCGGACTGTATTGCAATAGATGTATGTTCTTTATAGAACAGTGTGTGACCTTATAAAAAGAAAGACAAAAAGGTAATATTAAAGGTAATATTTACTTTGATTGACCCAACAAACAAAATAACAGAGTGACACTGTCATCATTTTCAAATGTGGCTGAATTTGTCTTTTCTTTGTATGTGACCCAAAGACCAAAACAACCAACAGCTTGATGAGGGAAATGATAGGACTTTGTGTAATAAAAACCTCCTGACCCCTAATTTTATGATTATTTTAAAAGTTTAAACATGATCAAATAGGGAATAGGATAAACAATGTTTGGGAGCCTGGTTGCTGATCTGTTGTTATTCTTAGGCTTAACATGGACTCGATATTATAACACATATCACATTCTATGAGAACCCAAAGAAAAACATCAAAATGACAAGGTTACTATGGAAACGACGAGGGGAACGGCTCATATGAAAACACCAAGCAGCTAAACACCGTGCTGTTGGCAAACCTAAACATTAAACCAAGCCTCAATTATTCGTGTCGACCTGTTGTAGGACGTAAGGCACCACATAAACAAGAGTATCGCATCGAGGCCTACTGCGAGGAGATGAGATTTCATCCACTTCCTGGAGGACCAACAAGCTAGCACGCAGCGACAGAGCCGGGGCGCGAGCCGCATCCCATACAGCAAAACGCTGGATGGCACGTTACCCTCGCGACGACTTCCGACAAGAAAAGTAGTTTAAAAAAAATACTGCACAGCACTTACGAAGAGGAGGAGGAGGACTTCCCTTATCTGTCGTGTCTGGACCCGCGCGTGACATCAGCCGTCATCCCTGGGCTTGCGCGTAAACGTGTGGGGAGACTGCGGGAGCGCGCAGGATGCAATCACATCAGCTGCGGCGGCGCGCAAGGCGTTGTCGTGGTAACCGCTTCAGCTTTTCCTACGTGGCTACGTCACGGTTTTTTTTTTACACGCAGAGCGTCCAAAGCTTTTATTTTGACTGCTTTAAAATAAGGTTAGGAAACGTACACGTTAATAAGAAATTGAAATTAAGAATCCTAACTATGTTCAGAGAAGAATCACAAGCAGTGCAGTATGCCTACATTTTTCTGTATCTCCTTATGTTCAAATGATCTTGATATAAATGTGAAGAAATGTGTATTAATATACACAATAATGGCCACTGTGTGTTTATTTATTCAGGGGTGTGATGACTTTGAGTTGATGAACTAGTGTAAACACTGTTCCCGCACAGGTGGTCAGACAACCGGTTTTGTTGGGACTCCGATCCCAAAGCATTTGAATTGAGTTCAACTATTTTCTGTGTTGTTCATTCACGAAATTTACTGTTAGAGGTCCAAAAGCTGGATGTGGTTTGATACAGACGAAAGGAACAGCTACACCACAGAGGTTGTGGGGGGAAAACCGGTGAAGAGGAAAAAAATGTAAGAAAAATTGTCTGCTTTTGATTAAATGTCACGCTGGTGACTTAACTTTTTATCTTGGCAGATTTTATTTTCTTTTTTTTACCACTTTAGCTCCAGCCCGGGTCTCCATTTGAGCATGTGGACTAATCAAAGGGACTTGTATGTGAGGAGTGTTGGACTCTGATGGGACTGAGCCAGTTCAGGCCAGCCTGCTTCTCTTTCTCTCCTTCTCTCCTTTTCTCTTCCCTCTCACTCTCCCTTCCTGTCCTGTCTCAGGAGCGAAAGGTTTGGGAAATTCCTTCAAGCTACGTTATTTCAGGTTTCTGTGGGATTTAAAAATGCACACCGAGGTTTTTGTGCAGTCGATGCTAGTGCCGTCGCTTCTGATCCTGCTCTGTACCGCCGAGGACACTTTGTTACAGTCGGTAAGGTGAGTTTCCATAGATCTGTTTGTATCTTTTACCAGTTTTCTATTTAGGGGCGGCCTTGAGTGCAAGAAGTACAAAGTTGTGCTGACTTGCAAGTTTGACGGGAGCAGTGTGAGAAGTTTTAAATCCAGTGGTACATAGTCTGCACTTTTACTTTCTGGTTGTCAAATATGCCATTGTTTGCCAGGTGTTTAACAATGTATTCCATGAAAGCAACATATTCCACAATTGTTAAGTGATTGCTTACTTTGCTTTGTACTGGTTTGTTTGAATTTACATAATAGAAAATGTATTTCCGCCAATTAGCTTTGACAACAGACTATGAGTCTGAATGTCAGTTTTAGAGCTTAGATTGTCAAACAGGGAATGAAGTTAATTTTCTGGTGTAGAATGGAGCGACTGGGGTGTGTGCTGAGTAAAAGCAGGCCAGCTGGGGCCTCTCAAAGTGGAATTTATTTCTTCTCTCTGCCAGGTTGGGTATTTTGTTCCAGGCGTTGTCTTTTTATATGCAGTAGGATTATCTCAAATATTTACATCCTAGATAATAATGCAAAATGTTCTGTAACATGTTCCATAGAATAACAATAGATGTGGGAATGCAGAATGAAAAAAAAAATGAAGAGTTTAATACTAATAATTTCCTGAAACGTACGTGTCTATCCAGGGACTCTCCATTTGAAACCTGTTCAAGTACAATAAAAGACAAACCAAGTGTTAGTGGGAAAACATAATGACAAAGGTTTGCAACAGTATGTTGTTATATCAATTTGCACATAGATTAATACTTTATTAAAAACAATGTAGCATTCACTCTTCTTGAGCTTATGTCATAATTAACCATAAGTTGGATAGAAGAATATTTTTTATACTACGGCATAAGTTGACCAAAAATACAATTTAAAGGCAACAATAAATAACCCTGATGATCAACTAAGGTTGAAACAGTTTTAGGTGAACTTAATAAACTCATCTTGGTTGTTTTACTGCAACAAACTTTCCTTCCTAATTCAAGGAAGCCAAATTTATTGCTACGGTTTCCAAAGAGTGCAGCTGAGCCCAAAAATTCCTCTAATGCTTGAAGCAAGCATGAAATGGAACTTGTTTCACCTCCTGATGACACATGGAAAACACACATTTTATGCTTATTTTTTGGGAGAAAAGGACGGAACATTTGAGCTGGTGGTGATTAAATGAAATAGGAATGGGCCAAACCACTTGCCAATATAAAGAAAGGGGAGGAATCTGAAAAGAAAATTGTTTGACCGCATCCAAATGAAATAGAAAACACTCCCCAATAAAACCTTTCAAAATATGTAACAACAGAATGTAAATTATTTAATAGCTGCATGAACTTAGGTCATTGAAAGGTGAAACTTTTTAAGGTTTTTATATGTGTAGAAAGTAAGGATAATAAATAAATCACTATGTTCTTTAATATTGACTTTTCCAATAATAAATAAAGTTTCAAATTGAAGATAGAAGATATATAGCCAAATAAATACATTTTGCTGGATATTCTGCTTTGTAAATAGAAAAAGTTGTCAATCGACTCAACTTTTCTGTTTTTAAATGAGCATTACGACTGATCTTTTATCTTCCTCTCAGCCAGGTGGATGAGGTGTGCAGGCTGTCACATGAGTCATCCCTGCGCCGCTGCAGGACACCTGACGGAAAAATATGCAGCGGCAGGGGCAAATGTGACTGTGGGGTCTGCATGTGTGAGGCCACGGATCCAGGAAAGTTCTTTGGTCCTCGCTGCGAGTGCCATGATTGGGTCTGTGCCACATATAATGGGCAAATTTGCAATGGTGAGTACACTGACCCATGTTATCAGTCCTTTCTCTGCTCTTTTTACTACCGTATATTGCAAACCTTTTATTTTTTCCCATTTTACCGCAAACTTCAATGCAGCCACAGGCGACTCTTTAGAACTTCCACGGTTGCTCTTTGGCAAAAAATTATATAGATCCCACAAATGTTTTAGGTTATCGATATAATAAAGCCTTTCGTTTAGCTTTTTATGGAATATTTGCTTTAAATTTGCACATAATGACATTAAAAGTTGTTTTGTATAAATTTTTTACGTTATTAAGTTTGAAGGTTTGTATTTGTTTTGGCATCATTCTACACAAACATCAACAGCCTTTAAAAGTAAATGTATGCATATTTATTTATTTATTTTGCAAACATTTGCCAAATATAGATATAATCTACACCTAGAAATATCCATAGAAATGACAATACATGTTGTATAGTAGTTTATCTAAACTTATAGTCATTTTTTAAATGTCAGGTCACATTTATAACTGTAAACTAATGTTATTTAGCTGGTCTGAGGGCAAAAATGGCTATTTGAGTTGTGGAGGTTGCAGATCATGGGACAGTGATTGTTTAGTTCAAAGCTTATTCACTTGTTAATTTGGAAAATCCAAGCCTAAAAATAAATGGAGATTATTTAACAATCCATGCAAGCTGATGTTTAAGTAATGCTCACTGTCCAGTTTGATTTTGAAAATGGGAATTCTGGCCTCCAGATGCAGCCGTAACTGGAGCAAAGAGCTGACAAAGTATTGACTCATGTTGTGAAAAATCCAAATGCACTCTATCCGGAACACCAGTTGTGAAAACACTCAAACATTCTTACTTTTGTCTCCATTTCCCCAATCATTCGCTGCTCTGTTGTGACGTAACGCATAAACTCCTAATTAAATATCTTATTGTCATGTTATAAAATATTCATGCTTATTTTATAGTTGTGTATTCCTTAAATATCCAGTTGGCTCAACATATGTTACTACTTGGATGTTTTTTTAGAGAGGGGTCAGTGAGTGATGTAGCAGATATCCTCAATGTGGGTTAGATTAGTGTGATTTGGCAGATGGGGTCTCCAGCTGATGTTTAGTATCTGTTTCAAGCAGCTGCTGGAACCATAAATTTGTTTTCCATGTCATCTGCAAACCTGCTCTCAGAAAAGAAAGTCCTTTCATCTGTTTAGTGTATAAAAAATTTTCTTTAAAATCTGTGTTGCTTTGGTTCACCCTGCGCATATCATTTCCCTGTAAGTTGGTCAGCAGCAGTATTTGGCAGGTCTCATTGGCTTAAAGCAGTCCTGAGAGAGTCCCTACTAATATGCGGCTTGCTTGTTATCATGATGTGATGAACTTTTGTTGAGCGACATTGTTTGCAATTACAATAATTCAGGGTGAACTGAATATTGATTACTTGGACGGTTGTTTACTTTGCACTTTATGTTACCTACTTCACTGGATGCCATGTGATGTTTTTGTTAAATCATGTATTTTACCCCCCAAGTTCTTTTTGCTTTCTATACACCCATCTTTCACTGATCCGTGTTTGTATGGCAATGACAGCAGCTTTAACAAAGATACTTCGACTAGGTCACTCCTGAGTGCCAGTTATGTTAATTTTGAACACTAGAGTGGGGCTGTTTTTAGGCAATATTTACATGGACGTCTGCTTTATTTTTAGTGGTTTTAAAACAGGAACTGTCAATGACTGCCACTTCTTACCTATGGTTAAATACATTCTTGTATAGTCCCTCATTTTTTGTTGAATTTTGAACTATTACTTTATCAGGCAGGTGTAGCGCTTACGAGGCTGTTTTGGGTTCTGTTTAATTCCCAGATGTTTTTTTTTGATATGCCTGTGCAGTATTTTCTGTGGGGCGACCACTCACGTTCTGTTTAACCTGTTTTCATTATGCAGATCTGGCAGAAATGACATATGAGCGTGGCCTGTGAAACTTATCAGAAACAATGACTTATTCTAGTTAGCTCATGATTTACATGGAAAGGCATTGTATTTTCACGTAGGGCTAGGCTAGTTTGGATTTTTGCTACTTAATAGTTAAAACCATCATTTAAAAAAAACATGACAAAAAGTGTATACAAACCTTCTGATGGGCATTGCTGTTAGGGACAAAAATATAGTCATTGTTCAAAAACAAAAAGTCAATTTATAACCATTTGCTGCCCACTTTGCAAACCCATCAGCCAAATAATCAAGTTATTGTAACTTAATTTGAACCAGTCATGCACAAAACCTTGGATCATCCATGTCAGTTTGTATGTTTTTCTTTTATGTTACAAAAAAATAACTTTCCTCGTCATTTATTGAACAACGTACAATTGTGATTCTTACATGTTGTACTGTGAGAAGAAACATCTTGTGTTATTATTACCTTTCTTTTGAGTTTAGTTAAACTCATATAAAGGTTAACAACATGGGCTCTGTTGTAACATTAGGCTATTTTTGTATCGCCTTCATTTTCTACTATATTTAAAACAACTGCCTCATTCATAAACTATGCAGCTTATGTTTTATTTTTCTTCTATGATCAGTATGAAAGAAAATTTAAAATCAGCCTGAAGCCAAAATTGATTCGTCAACATAAAAAAGCAAAAATCTGTATAGGTTCTTTGGTTTGTTCGATTTTTGGATTTTAAAATTTTTCTGCCTTGTTTGTACTTTCTTTTAATTTATTCAAGTATTGTTTCCGTTTTTACACATAGTAAGCCAATGTGTAGTTTGATTTTTTTTTTAATTGTTTTCTCTTTCTTTATTTGTGCTTTTTTTTATATACGTGTTCTGTCTTACTCCCTTGTGTTTTTTACTCCTCCTGTGCTCCTCCTGTTTGCACCAAGTTACCCCCATTTTTCCACTACTCACCCTCCTAGCATTTAAGCTTGTTCCCTCCTTTAATTTTCCACTGGATTCTCCCCTTTTCTGCCCATTTGTATGCCGTTGTTCCTCGTTTGTATCCCTTTGTTGCTAGTTTCTTGTATTTATTTCTTGTTTTCTGCCCGATTGTCCCCATACCTTAATATATCTGTTTCCTTCCATTCCTGTGTGTTCCATGTTCTTCCTGCATCCCGCTGACTGTTCCACCATGTACCTTTTATCATCTCATAAATAAATATGTTCTCAATTACTCACTTCACCTCTGAATTTAGGCTAAGCTAAAAAATTTCCTAACAATCACATTGTTGAATATACTTTTGTAGAGAGTTTAAATGTCAACCTATTGTTCTCACTTTCGTCAAATATATTTAATACTGTACTGTAATAAGATACTTTGTGTTGAAATTTATTGTAGCCACTTTCTCTCTTTTTTTTACTGCTAACCAATTCAAAGTACTACCTTTTTGGCCAGATCACTAAATGGGTTTGGCAAAGCTAAAATAATTTATAGGTTTTACTCATTGTGCACATTTAAAAAATAAATATAACTAACAGGAAAACTTGAAATATTCAACTTAAAAAGAATGATGAAAAACAGCCTTTGGCTTTAGCAAAGATGTTAAGTAATAACGCATATGCAATTTATAGGCTTTGGATCACACACCTAATAGTTTTTTTTTCTTTAAACTGTTTGGTCTTTTATCACTCAAATAGGGTAATGATAGGACAATAGAGTTAAATTAAATCCATTTTACTGCTGATAGCGGCTTGGCATCTCAACACTATGCAACACCCAAGTTGCTTTACACAACTTCGAACAAATTCTTCCACATAAGACTGAGCGAAATATTCATTAAGGGTGGGAAATTATTTGTTGTTCAATTTAGAAATCCACAAAGCCTTGAAATATTATCGTACCATAAATGTCTACACATTGATTTTGTCAATGAAGTTGGTAAATGTTTGGGAATCTTGAAAACGTGATATTTCTATATCATCAGATATGAAGTGTTCTATTTTAGATAAAGTGATATTTATGGTAATATTTTGGAATATATATGTCATCAGGCAGATACTTTTTTATCCCTGAACAATTAACCAATTTTCCCCTGACTTGTCCACCCTGGTCTCTCCAGATGTGATTATTTCAATTAACTCCAAAAACAAGAACGTTTTTCTACCCTGACTTACAAACAAAAATGATTGCTCAATCATTTCTAACTCTCAGTGGGTCTTAGCAACTTTATATAAAACTTATAAAAAAACAACTACAAACAACTACAAAACTTGATATAACTGATGCATGTTATATTTTTTTCATAAATATATATATATTATTTTTCATATTTGTAATTATTTTCCACAACAGAATGTATGTTATATAAAATATTTACTTTTATGAATTTAAGTTATGCTCTTACTTTCCAAGTTAAAATTTTCTTCATTTTTGAAATGAAATGCCAATTCTTTCAAAATGACAATTCAATTTTTATTTTAGATATTTACAAAAATAGGTCAAACCGTTCAAATAGATGTTGTTAAATTGGTTTCTTATTGGTTCTTGAATTCCTTACAACCAGTATTTATGTATCACTGTTAATCTTATTCACATTGTGTAAAAGGTTTATGTAATTTCTTTATTGTACACATCTCATTAGTCAGGCCTAATAAGGACTGGTAAAATTAAACTACACTATTTTAAGCATATGATCACAGGTAATTTGTGATTTAACATACAGGTGTGATAAAAGTGGCACCTCAAAATATGTAAAATAACCGCTATTAGTTTATATATTTTTTCCATTTACTGAAATTAGGAAAGGTTGCACTTTCTTTTTAAAGCTTGCTGTGCATATGTTTTATTAGACACTGAGAAGAATTCAAGTAAAAGATGAAAATAAAAAATCCTGCCTTTTTTGTCCGCTGTTGTCTCTGGGCTGTGAGTGGGGTTTAATGGAGATATGTGAGCATCCAGCTACCGTATAATAGAGATAGGTGTGCATATGGGTGTGTGGGTGTCTGTGTGTCTGTGTCTGTGAGTGTGTGTGATTTATTTGCGAAGACAAGTTGGCTGCTGTGAGGAGCTCATTATGGTTCAGCAGTCTGGAGCGAGGCCCTGCTTCATCCTGATAATGGGGTTTCACTCACTGCTACAGAGCCTGCCAATGGAACCTATGCATTTCACACCCACCAATGCCACCCCCTCATCTACTGTCTCACACCACATGCTCTCACCTATACAAAATATACGGGATAAGGTTTAATCCTATACATAACTCATCAGCACGCACATGCATAACTCCAACTACAAGATGCAAGATTGTATGGGCAGCGGTTACAATGAATGGGAGGTAAAAATCCCCCACTCCCACATACCTACATGCACATCACCACTCTCAGCAGAGTATTCATACACACCAAGCACAGTGTGCTTTCACAGATCGGCAGCCAATTTCTCCCCCTTATCTCTGCCTGTCACAAAAGTCTTCTGATAAAATCCAATAGATTTTCTTCCTTAATGATTAAGTTTGTGTTTTTTCATTACCAAAAAATGAGCTTTACTGGCAACAAGTTGTTTCATTACCCATATTTGATGTAGCAGAGGTTAATTAGCATCACCTCAATTAAACCAACAAGTCCAGGTGTCTAAAAATTGTATTGTTTTTTACAGCATGAGATTTGGGCTGAACCCAAAAAAATATGACTTAAACTGTAAAGCAATATAGATTCAATTTTTCATTAACATAAGGGTGCATAGGGAGTTATCAGATGTGTGGAGTTTTATTCATCTATAGCGAATAGTAATTAATTTTAATCAAACCATGAGATCTTTTTTGGCTTTACTCTAAAGATATTTTCTGTCTTAGATCCTAACCTAGATACAGTTTGAATTGGTTTGTCTTGGACCCCAGCTAAATCTCTAATGGTTTACACCTCGGATCCGAAATTTCAACCAGACTTAGAGTGAGTGAATTAAAAGTTTAAAGAATAATTTTTAGGGGAATAACTGGAAACCACCAGCAGCTGAATCTAGAAAAAGTGAGGACAGAGAAACCGATTAGTTTCTGCTGAGAATTCTGAAAACAAATGAAAACTCACAAACCTTTTCAGGAACATAAGGGAATTAAAGCTTCAAGCAGCGATGTGCTGCTCTGGCCCTTCGATTGCCGAAGCACAAGCACCGCTGCCCACACCGCGTTTTAAATGATCACGGGACTTTCTAATAGCAGAGATGAATTAATGCGGTTTCAAGTGATGTCAACAGTCTCTATATCGCAGACATCCAAGTCACTCATGGTGCCACACTACATAAATCTCTTAGCATTATGGAAAAATCAATAACACAAAGTCAGCATGAGATTTGGGCTGAACCCAAAAAAATACAACTTAAAATGTAAAGCAATATAGATTCAATTTGTCATTAACATAACATACTCCCCTTACCCGCTACCATATTCAAGCTTTGCGATTTTAGCAGCTTCTAGCCCAGGGCTGATTCAATTAAGTAAACAAGATTTCGACCAACGGCTCTGAGCCAATCTCTCCTCAGAATCAAGGTTGTTGATTTTTGGACCGTGAATATATTTCCAAACAAAATACTGTTGACAAACAATAATTAATAGGTTACGCCGAGGTTAATAGGTGGAATTATTCTACAGCATGACAAAAATGAGAATCATCACAGAAGTTGAGAGCACACTTGTTTTTACCTAAGTTTAACCCATTTAATATTGTTTTTCAATACATTTTAACTGTAAATATTTGGCATATTTCTTTAATAGCTCCCAAGTCATTTGAACAAGTTAATAACAATGAGCCCTACATTGTTGTTGTAGACGGCACAGATGAGGTATCATGTTGTTGAATGTCATCTAACACAGGTGTAACCCTGCATGAGTTACAGAGTAATATGTAGTAAAGTAACATCAAAACAAAGCTTACTTCCTATTTAAAATGGGTTCAACATGTGTAAAAGGGATAAAATGTTGGCTTAAGTCCAAAATGGCTGACTTCCTGTGGGATGTGGAACAGGTCTCCAAGAGACTTTTTCATAGGTCCTCACAAAACACACAATTGTGCCAAATTTCATGGTTGTTTGTCAAAGCATGGCATGGGGCTGTTTTTTTAAAGATTTCTAGGGGGCGCTGTCGACGCATTGTGTCACTTTCATCAAACATTGGACCGCACACTTGTTGGGGGCACGATAAGGATTGATCCAAGTGAGTTTGGTGCATCTGGGCTCCAAACTATGGAATTCAGAGACAGACGTATGGTAACAACGTGAAGTCTGACTTGGCCATGCCGCCACGGCCAAGCCGTCCACGGCGTCCACCGAAAACTGTTGGTCCTTTAAAGCAAGTTAGACCAACATGTTGTATGTCTTTTCCCCCAAGACAATGTTTATTAGGTGAAGTGGGCCAGAGATGTAACTTTCCAAGAAAAAAAAGCGACTTTCTGTTATGAGGGGGTGGGGCCTATATGACGTCATCATATGATCACATAGGATCGTCAACCATCCAACATGGAGGACTCATACTAACTTTGGTACAAATTGACCTTTTTATGTGAAAGTTATAGCTGCTGGAAATTCATAACGAATACGTAATGTTTGAGACCTGGTCCCGCCCCTTTAGCATTCTCAAAAACTCAAGATTTTGATCATTTTAATTCCCAATGCCTTATGGGCATAGTGAGCAGGTCTGAAGCTGATAGCTCAAAATCTCTAGGAGAAGTTCGTTAATGTTCGACATGTATGAAAATTGAAAAACAGCCAAATTTGACTCCTATGACCCAAAATGACGATTTCCTGTTGGATTTAAGACACACTTCCACAAGACTTTTTTTCTTGTTTTAGGGGGATCTACATATATATTGAATTTCAGCTCTGTAGGACTTACGAGTTGGTCTTTCTCACATTAGGGGGCGCTGTAGAGTGGTTTGGCCACGCCCATTTTTGTTACCATGGAAATACTGAAATATTAGGTGGGGGACAATTTTGAAGTTTGTGAAGTTTGGTGAGTTTTCGTATATGTTTAGGCCTTCAAATTAGCGAAACGGGATGCGGGGGAAGAAGAATAATAATAAGAAGAAAAAAATAATAAACCTAATAGATACAATAGGCTTTTGCAGCGCTTTGCTGCTCGGGCCTAATTAGCTGTCCTGAATTGTAGTTCCTCAGTAGTTTGAGATTGATTGGAAAGACTATGATCATGTCACTACGCTTTGAGGAATTGCTTTAACAGCAACCTGGATCAGGGTTGTGTGACAGGTGAGGGTGTCATAACGTTTAGGCTTCTGACTCACATAAACAGAGAACTCTCAGGAGATAAATTATAATGAATTTATTGAAAGGTGTAGCTGGTGATCCGGCAACTGGGGTCAGCGGGCAACGGCAATGTATGGCAGGAGAAACTGGATCAGCGATAACAGTAGCAAATGGCAGAATACTCAGAGCAACAGGACGACGTGGGAGACCGGAGACTTCTGAAGGTGAGGACAGAGCAGGTGAGTAGATGGGAATTATGTTGATACGATCTTACTTGTTAGAGGTTGATGGTGTACGCCAGGGAGGAGTGAGTGGTGAGTCCTTTCAGGAGTGATCCGATGGAGAAGTTGATCAGGGGGTGTGTGCGGCAGATGGAGCGTTTGCTGGAGCGAGCAGACTGAGCTGAACCAAGAGGAGCGGGGAAACCAGATGGATGTGGCAAACCAGAGAGACATCTTGGGCGGATTTCAGCACTGGGAATGGCGGAAACCTGAGGTGAGCACAAAGGAGGTTACGGGCACGGGAAACAAACGAAGTAACAAACTAAGATCAAAAACTCAAACACTAGAAAAAGCTACTGGAGGCAAACCTGAAAAACCATGGAGGAAAAAACACTAAAGCTAGAAATTTGCAAAGTTCAACGAGTATCACTAGAGACTAGAGACTGGCACTGAGGACTTGAGATTACCGGGAGTAAACAAACACTCAGGCGTAGAGTAGCTGATCCACCACTTCTCTTATGCTGGCTCAGCTCATCAACGCCAACCGGGCTCACCTGGAGGTGGAAGGTGCTCCAGCAGAGAAGGAGCACTGGAGACCCCCTGTGGACAACCTGGAGACAAAGCTGAAAAGACTCATTCTGACAGTACCCCCACCTCAAGGACCGCCACCTGGCGGTCTAGAAGATGAGGAAGATGACTCAAAGTCATCAATCAAGCTGGGATCTACAATGAAGGAGCGGGGCACCCAGCTACGCTTCTCGGGACCGTAGCCCTCCCAATCGACTTCGTCGACGGGCAGCCACTATCCTCCGGACATCATAAGCCGGGTTATTGTTGGTCTTGTTTTTTAGAGCAGGTGGGACAAGCTTAAACATATTCACAAATATCTTTCTGAAGATTAAGCCACAAGAATCTGCGGGAAGCCTGAGCTACGGTCTGACTGGGACCAGGGTGACAGGAAAAACGGGATGTGTGGAACCAGTGAATGACTTGAAAGCAAACGGAAGATGGTAGATACATAGTTTTTTGAGGAGGGGTTCGAGGATCAGGTTCACTCGGATCTGTCCGCCCTCAAAAATATAACCCAGAAAAGTTATGGAGGATTTGTGAAACTCAAATTTTTCAGCTTTGATATAGAGGCGGTTCTGGAGGAGGCGTTGGAGCACTCGACGGACGTTGGATCTGTATTCGGCGGGGTCTTTAGGGAAAAGAATGAGGTCATCAAGATAAACAAAAAAAAAATATCCACAAAGTAGCGGAGAACGTCGTTAATTAAAGCTTGGAAAACGGATGGAGCATTACATAAACCAAAAGGCATGAATGGAAACTTTTTTAAATTGATTTGTTATGAGGTATCTTTGATTTTATTTGCTTTTCTGTGAAGTGCCTTGAGACGACACCTGTTGTAAATTGGCGCTATATAAATAAACTGATTCTTGATTCTTGATTCTTGACAAGATACTCAAAATGACAGATGGGAAATTTGAAGGCTGTCTTCCACTCATCCCCCTGGCGAATACGGACAAGATGATAGGCGTTGCGGAGATCAAGTTTTGTGAATATGGTGGGTCTGTGAAGGGACTCGAAAGCAGCATTGATAAGAGGTAACAGATACTTAATTTTAAATGTGATGTTGTTCAAACTTCTCTAGTCGATGCAAGGTCGGAGCAAACCATCCTTCTTGGTAACAAAGAAGAAACCCGCCCTGAGGGGAGATGAGGAGGACATGATTATGCCAGCGGCGAGGGACTCATTGATATAGGTCTCCATCGATTCTCGCTCCTTGTGAAAAATGTTGAACAAACGGCTGGAAGGCAGTAGGGCTCCGGGTAACAGGTCGATGGCGCAGTCATATGGTCTGTGTGGGAGTAGAGAGCAGGCCTTACTTTTGTTTAAGGCCTGCATGAGATCCAGGTATTCCTTTGGTATGTTGATGAGGTCCTGAGAATCGATGGAGACGTCCTCCTGGGGCGGGCTAAGAGGAACTGCAGTTTGGAGACAAGAGTAAAGGCAGTTAGAAGACTAGGATGTAATGGAGCAATCTGACCAGTTTATTGTGGGGTTGTGGGAATGAAACCAGTCGAAACCAAGGATGATGTTGGGTTGACATGAGAAGAAAACAAAAAATGACATATGTTCTTTATGGTTTCCAGAAAGGATCAGTTCAAGAGGACTAGTAACGTGAGTGATTTGAGGTAGAGACCTACCATCTAAGGCTGAGACTCGGACTGGTGTATCTAGTGGCAATATGGTTAACTGTAACTGTTCAACAACAGCTTGAGCTATGAGATATTGTTCACAACCTGAGTCTATCAAAACAGAGAGGTTAAATGGTTTCTGTTTTTCAATGATGGTAGCAGGAAGGAGAAGACGAGGCTGACTAGGACTGGTGGTCTGATCCGCCTGTGGCCTAGCGTTCACAGGCGGACCCTCTCGGGGAGCTTCTCCTTCCTGAGGCCTGGGCAGGTTGCGATGTAGTGACCTGGAGTTCGACAGAAGAGAAATTCTTTGGACTGCATCCTCCGTTGCCGTTCCTCCTGTGTTAATCTGGTTTTGCCCGACCTGCATAGGTTCCGGTCCCGGGGGCGACAATCTGCGGGAGTCAGGAACAGCTCTGGAAGGAGGTTCTACGGTCAAAGGCGGAGGCTGAACGACACCGGAGGCTTGGCTGGCAGAAGTTCTGGGGTTAACCCTTAAACGGTCTCTTTCTCTCAGATGGCCGCCAACTCTGGAAGCCAGAGCAATAAACTCATCTAGCGTGGGGGGCTCATCAAATAGTGAAAACGGGATTGAGCCCATTTTAGCGCAATTCTGGACAACTGACCGATAACAAACCCTATTTTGGCGTCATTCTTGAGAAAAGAGTGCGGGGAATGGGCACAAACCAACGAACACTGCATCATAAACCCCTCACAGCCGCCAGACCCTCCCGAATACCTTTCTGGAAAAGGAACTGGAACCCCTCGGGAAACCGGAACCGAAAGTTGGCGATGCGGAAGTGGCGGTGACGGTGGAAGGGAAGCTGTTGCGCCCTCGCTCGGTGGGGGAACCAAGTCGAAGGAGTTAGAGGAGGTGAGTTATTTTATCCAGAGTTTGATTGGTTGTGGCTTGCTGTTCTGAAAGTGAATGGAGGACTGATTCATGGGAGTGAAGCATGGTTGACTGATCGGTGATAACCCTCCTGAGAGCCTCTTGTGGGTCAAGAGAGTCAGTTTATTTATATGGCGCCAATTTACAACAGGTGTCGTCTCAAGGCACTTTACAAAAAAGGTCTGGTCTGCTTGGCCTGAGTGTTCTGTCATAACGTTTAAGCGTCTGACCCACATAAACAGAGAACTCTCAGGAGATGAATTATAATGAATTAATTGAAAGGAGTAGCTGGTGATCTGACAACTGGGGTCAGCGGGCAATGGCAATGTACGGCAGAGCAATTGGAACAGCGAGCACAGCGGCAAACGGCAGGAGACTCAGAGAAACAGGACGACGTGGGAGACCTGAGACTTCTGAAGGTGAGGACAGAGCAGGTGAGTAGATTTTGTATGGCAGAGGAATTGTGTTGAAATGATCTTACTTGTGAGAGGTTGATGGTTGACGCCAGGGAGGAGTGATGGATGCGGCGAACCAGAGAGAGATCTTGGGCGGATTTGAGCACTGGGAATGGCGGAAACCTGAGGTGAGCACGAATGAGGTTACGGGCATGGGAAACAAACGAAGTAACAAAATAAGATCAAAAACTCAAACACTAGAAAAAGCTACTGAAGGAAAACTTGAAAAACACTGGAGGAAAAAAAACAATAAAGCTAGAGATTTGCAAAGTTCAACGAGTATCACTAGAGACTAGAGACTGGCACTGAGGACTTGAGACTCAGGCGTCGAGTAGCTGATCCACCTCTCCTCTTATACTGGCTCAGCTAATCAACGCCAACCGGGCTCACCTGGAGGTGGAAGAGAGAGAGCACTGGCGATCCCCTGTGGACAACCTGGAGACGCAGCTGAAAAGATTCACTCTGACAGAGGGTTATACACAGTGAGACAGAATCAGGCTTACAACGTCATGGGCTTGACAGTGCAGTGATAATTGTGGAACAGAAACATCAGAGGGCAGGGCCAGGATCAATAGCGGGGGGGATGAACATAAGGCAGAATCAAGCATACAGATAAGAGTAGGCGAGGATTGGTTGCCCTGGGGTTGAAATGACATGTCTGCAAGGAAGGAAAATCCAGGTAAAAAGAACATGGATCAGAGAAGGGAGGCAGGCAGGGAAGGTACGCTGGACATCTCCTCAAACAAAGGTCTAAAAATATCTGCCTGCAGGAGAGCTGTATAACTAGTTAGGTGAACATGTGCATGGCAATAGCTCACCATGCTGCAGTATGGCAGCACGCCGATGCATAGGAGTCTGATTCTAGAGCTGGCACACAGGCCAGAATCATAATAGAATCAGAAGTAATGAAGAATAAAGCAAGATATCTTGTGTTAAAGTTTGTCAAGATTTTTTCTTAGGTGTTCTCCAAACAGTGGAAAATATTTTTTTTTTTTCATTTGAATGGATGTATATGAATGGACGTAATTCCTTCACACAAACAAAAGTGAATAAGATTGGCTGTCTGGGAGATCAGAAATACATCCTGAACCTTCTAAAATTGATAAACAAATAATCACATGGTATATTATTTCTTCAAATACGTTCAAAAACACTTTGAACTGGATGTTTCTAATATGTGCTATACATATTTGACTAATCAATTACCCAAATGCCATCAATAGTTGTATAGTAGTGTAGTAGTAGTGTATTCTCCAAACACAAGCAGAATATAGGTAGGATTAAAATTATGGTGATTTTGGAAAATCCATACATTGGATTTACACCAAGATACGAGGGTGGTCCTATATTCATGATGTTTTGAAAATAATATTGTATTAACCAGAGACATAATTAGCCAAACGAAAATGTGACAGAACAGTCATGCGATGCATATTAAAAAAACTAACTGAGCACATTTTATTTACATTTTAAGGGTTGTCCAGAACTTGATCTGGACTTGGTCTCTTTCTGCCAAAGTCCTGATCTCAGGTAAAAGGAATTCTGGTAGTTTTAAGCCTTGACTAAGAATCACCAGGTCGCATTAATGACTTTCATTCGTCTACTGGCAATAGACTAGATAGATACATAATGAAACACATGAGAGTATATATTTTGGAAAAAAGTTTAGAAGTAACTATATTACGGTGGTTACATTTTCCACACAATACTAGGGGAAGAAAAATTTTAAATGCAAGGAAATCGTTGAAGTTTATTCAATAAAATTATTAACACAAAACAACACAAAGTTTTAACTGGAATGATACATTACTCTCAATAATCAATATTCATTTGCCTTTAGTGAAGTGTTCTATTAAAAAAACGTTGCTCTCAAGTGAATATGTCAAGTAACAAACAAATAAGCTATGAATTGCAAGTTATTTAGTGAAATTTAAATAAAGCAATGATAAATTATTTAGTTTACATTTAATTTGTCTTCTAACGTGTGGCCCAGAGCTGTGAGAATAATAAATGACCTAAAATAAATACTCCCACAGTTTTTGATGGCAGTAAATCTCCTTGCAACAACTTTTTTAGGAATAAACTAGAATGTATAAAAACTATAAGTAACATCCTTAGTGACAAGTGAACTAACATAGGACATTATTATTGGGCAGTTATTGTAATGAACATTATATCTAATGTGTTAAGGGTGTCAGATTTTTGTATAATTGCTGCTTTAACCGTTTTTTTCATTGCAGGGTAATACAGAAAAGTTTCCACACAGTTTGATAAGCTCGTCTCCTATTTCCTTTTCAAAAATGAAGAACATTAATCTTTTCAATTTACTGGCTCTGTTTTTCTCTCTGAGTCATTTTAGCATTCCTGCAAGCTACTTTTAAACTGCTTTTTTAAATCCAGTTATGCTGTTAAAGCACAATGGTTGAAGCACAGACACATGAGTCCTTCTGCGTTTGAACTTTGCTTCCTAGCTGTGGAAATGTAACTACATATCTATTAATAAATGGTTTAACAGCAAATACAATAGCTTAACATTTGAAACGAACTAAACTATAAAATCTGCCATGAGCTGACGTACTCAGGGAAATTTTACTGATATTTTTGATATAAGCTCTGTTTTGTTTTTTCAAACCATATTTTCAACTTTTCTTTATGTAAGGAAAAATATTATTGGAAAGTGTTATTAAGTGTCCAAAGTTCAATAATCAAGTTTGTTTTCTTTAAGCATATAACTACAAATTCCAGGTATTATAGTAATAGCTTCAAATAAAATAAGCACTATAATGGATATTGCTTAGGAAGAAGATTATGTTTCAACAAGAAATATTGTGTCGTACTGACTTTGCAGGATCTTCTACCAATATAAATTCAATTTCCTCAAAGTACCCAATACAAAACTGAAGTATCCATCCATCCATACATTTTCTGTAAACCCTTGTCCCTATTGGGGTCGTATGGGTCTGCTGGCGCCTATCTCCAGCTTACAACGGCTGAGAGGCAGGGGTACCCCCTGGATAGGTCGCCAGTCCATCGCAGGGCAACACACAGACATACAGGACAAACAACCACTCATGCATACACTTACAACTACGGACAATTTAGAATGCCCATTCAGCCAAACAGTCATGTTTTTGTAATGTGGGAGGAAGTCGGAGTACCTGGAGAGAACCCACGCATGCACAGGGAGAACACACAAACTCCTTATAAGGTAAATTAAAAAGCTATCTTTTTATGTGATCTATGTTTGCCCATGTAAATGGGCAAACATAGATCACATAAAAAGTAGGTGATGTGTAAAAAGTAGATGATGTGTCACAACCATGATGTGTCCTACCTTTAGATAATAGAAAAACTACATTTAGAGCTTTACGTACATAAAAAAGCTAAAATGAGACAATGTAGTTTGGCACATACTTCATATGTGACATTGTGACCAATTATAAGTCTTAATTGTCATTTTGTAAGGCAGCAATGCTTATCTTTTTCGCCCCACAGTGATTGAAATGCTCATTGTGATTTTATAACTCAAAACGGTCGTTAATTATTGCTAAAAGATTGAATAGTGGGTCTGTATGTTGACTGAATGACAACTTGCTCAATGAAAGATTATAATGATACTTTTAAGGATCATATTTTATTCCTTCTGACACCCCTTCTCTGAGGCTGTAGACTTTTTATTTGTTATTCTTTGCTTCTCTGTCATTATCATATGAATTAGTGATATATAAAGTCGTCAAAAAATGATTACATTTGTGGCTTACTTTCCAAGGAAAAACAGGCTAAAGCAGAACAAAAAAAGATAGGAACGAATTCTGTTCTTTTCTAATGTAACATTTTCATCCAAATTTTTTTATTTTTTTATCGTACATACTTTTTGTGCTTTCGCTTTGCTATTCTAAGTTTTTCTGGGCAGTTTCCCTTCCCCGTGATTCACCTAATGATTCCAATGTGGGCTGCGAGCAGAAAAAAGAAACCACTTAAGTTTGTCCAAGTTGACTAGCAAAAGACATTTCTGATTGAAACCCATCACCGCTCTCAAGACTTCAGGGTGTAAGAACAAATGTTTTTAAACCCACCTACGACGCCTTCGAAAGCTGTTTGATGTCAGCCGTGTTAAAAATAACCGCCTTGGTGTAACACTGCAACAACTGGAATGTTAAAAGCAAAGATTCATGGTTCCAAAGACGGCACACAGAAAACAAGTTAGTCTCTTAGGTAGGTTTTTTGTTTGCAAAACACATAATCCATAAACTGTTGTTTCACTTCTTCCAACCAGCGGGTTAAGCAGAGCAGAGAGGGCTAATTACACTCTGGAACAAACATGATCTGGAACAAACTGAACAAAAAAAAAATCACTGGTTGAAAACAGATGAGAACACAGGCTCTCCAAGGCGCTGTAAGGACCTTGATTTACATCTGTCCTGGTTATATATAACTGGGTTATATAGATAGATAGATAGATAGATAGATAGATAGATAGATAGATAGATAGATGGATGGATGGATGGATGGATGGATGGATAGATAGATAGATATACACATCAGTGCATGTATATAAATGAAAATCCCTCCACTTAAACATTCCCTCTTGCCCAGTGAAAAGCCAGTGGAGACTGTATAAACATGACTATAAACATTTCAGTAAATGAGAGGTCTCAAATTTACTTGCACAACAGATTCTTAATCACAGCTAGGATGTTTTAGAGACTTAACAAATTATTATCCTACATCTATTTAGAAAATTGTTTCATACATAGGTTTTTTTTCCCCACAAATCATTTTTACCAGTAATGCTGACATAAATACCTCTCCCCAAAGGACGCCTGGAATACTTGCTCAGGAATTTTTCTGTAACTCTCCTTTCGTCAATGGAATGTTGCAATTAGACATATGGAACTGACACACTTCATATCTGTCTCCGATAAAACAGTTGAAGAGATCATCTGCAGCCTTAGTCTATCTACTTGCTGCCTTGATGAGTTACCCACTAGATTCCTAAAGTCTGTGCTGAGCAGTTTACTTCCACAACTCGCTCAATTAATCAATATCTCACTTCAGACTGGAATATTCCCAAAGTCCTTGAAAACTGCTGTCATTAAGCCTCTCCTGAAGAACAGCAGTCTGGATGCCACAGTACTGAACAACTACCGGCCCATATCAAACCTGCCATTCTTAGGAAAAGTGCTGGAAAAAGTTGTATACCAACAGCTGAGTGACTTTCTCCTGTCTAACAATGTGTTTGATGCTTTCCAGTCAGGCTTTAGGCCCCACGACAGTACTGAGACAGTTCTGATCAAGGTGACAAACGACATCCGCCTAAACTCAGATGCAGGCAAAGTCTCTGTCCTAGTTCTGCTGGACCTGACCGCCGCCTTTGATACAGTTGTGAGACCATGTGATTTTATTACAGAGGTTAAAAAATTGGGTGGGAATCACGGGTATGGCTCTAAACTGGTTCAAGTCCTACCTTGAGGACAGGTGTTACTTTATTCAAATTGGGAACTGCGTCTCCGACCGAATGGGTGTGAGCTGTGGGGTTCCCCAGGGGTCAATCCTGGGACCCCTTTTATTAAATCTGTACATGCTTCCATTGGGCCAACTAATACGCAACCATGATGTGTCCTACCACAACTATGCTGATGACACTCAGATCTACCTGTCGCTGACAGCAGGAGAACATGGGCCTGTTGATTTATTGTGTCATTGTACTGAACAGATCAGTCTGTGGATGCAGAACAACTTCCTCTAGTTAAACTCAGACAAAACTGAAATCATTGTCTGTGGCCCACAGAAACAAAGAGAAAGTGTCATTAGTTACCTTCTGACGCTCTCTCTGGAACCTAAACATCAGGTCAGAAATCTTGGGGTAATACTCGATTCTGACCTGAACTTCAACAGCCACATTAAATCAGTAACATCAGCAGCCTTTTACCATCTTAAAAACAT
>JAVLVB010000713.1:2342960-2395482 GCA_032876305.1 Orestias chungarensis | reverse complement strand
CTGACATGTTAGAGCCATATGAACCAGCCAGGACTCTGAGAACCTCAGGTAGTGGCCTCCTGCTGATGCCCAGAGTCAGGACCAAACAAGGGGAGGCTTCATTCCAGTTTTATGCTCCTAAAATCTGGAACAGTCTTCCTGAAGAGGTTAGACAGGTTTCAACTCTGCCGTTGTTTAAATCCAGGCTGAAAACAGCCTTGTTTAACTGTGCATATAGCAAATGAGTACTATTATTATTATTTTATTTTAATTTTATTTCTTTTAAATTCAAAGCTGATTTTATTGTTTCATTTTCTGATCTTTTTTTCTTATGTAAAGCACTTTGAATTGTGTTGTACACAAAAATGTGCTATATAAATAAACTTGCCTTGCCTTGCCTTGCCAATGACCCTGATACATTATATCACATAGAATTACCACTCAGACACCACCAAAACAGACAAACTGTGCAAAGACAGGAAGCTTCCAACCCACATCAATTTCGACCTGGAAGACAAAGAGGGATATTTCCTGTGTTTAAGTAAACATCCATTGAAGATTAATGAAGGCTAGTGGGTGGCATTGACTTTAAAATATGTAATTCTTTGTCCAAGTTATGCTGTCTACTATCTACAAAAGCCTGAGGATAAATACAAAATATCCTCCACACTGTAAGAGTAGAATAATTGAAAAGCAATCTTATGCAGTAAGAATTTTGTGTTCTCTCAATGATTTGCCACTTGATTGTTCCAAGTTTAAATTCATCGTTGTACAAATTTCTTTTAGTTTGTTTGGCTAATTTTCTCAACTCTAAATTCTTCATTTTGCCAACATGAATTTGCTTACTGACCGAACGATGTTATTCACCAAAGTAAAGAAAACTAATTAATTACACAGTAAATTTTAACGCTGGTCAATTATTTTAAATAGCCAAAGTATGTACATTATTTGATAAATTCATAATACTTGATTCCTGGTTTTTCTTACTTTATTGAACTGTTATCAAATTGAAATTCCACAGTTTATAATGAACAAAAAAAATCTTAAATCAAACCACAGGTATGACTAAATACCTACACAGCATAACATTTAACATCCTAAAATAAGTTAACAGTGGAGTTCAGAGTATTAACTGTATGTGGTGTTTAGCTCACCTTCTATTAAGCCAATAAAACAAGAATGAGAACATGTAGGCTTACACATACAAGAATTCTAGCTACAATCAGCAGAACAATATCCAACCAGTTTTAAAGAACTGATTTACTGCTTAAACTGTTACACAAACTGCAAATACAGGCATCGTAGCCAAACATATCTCTAATTTACTGTTAGGAAAAATGTCATTTACTCAAGTGTAGATTGCCAGAGTTTAAAACAAGAGCTTGTTCTTCAGAGATCGCACACGCTGTGTGCAATCAGAGCCAATATCCATGAACATGTTTTGAAATGTGTCAAAAGTGTACTTAAGACTCTTTGGGTAGGAAATATTGAGAGCATACAGAAGGCCAAAAAGATATGCCAATGGAGTTGGAAGATCTGGGAGGTCGTCAAAAACTACTATTTCCTCCAACATGACAGCAATGTTCTGCACCACTGGATAAGTCACTGCTGCAGCACAGTCCTCAAGAACCAAGAGTATGTCGTCAATTAGAAGCCTTCTCTTCTGGATCAGTCTCCTGTAGACCGCAGATCAGCATTAAAAGATGCATTACAAATATTCTACTATACAATGCCTCACAAGAGAGGAAAATAATGTTATACTTTTAGCTTTCAAGCTCCCTTTCACTTATCTGTTGCATTGATTGCAATTTTCTTGGCCATTCCAAATTTTCAGTGAGTGTGACCTGCTAATACCATTTTTTAATGCTTCAGATTTTCACAACTTGTCATAATGAGACTTTCTAGCAACTTCATAGGTTATCCACGAGGGGACGCCAAAGCAGCATCCGGCCGGAGCTGCTCCTCACCTGAGCTCCTCTCCAGGTGATCTGCATTTGGGCTGAGCTGTTTATAAGGAGCAGGGATCCAGCTTCACGTCGCCTGAGTGTTAGTCACCTTTGGTAACGTTACCTGTTCCCAGCGGCAGTTTCTAATGTTTAGTGTTTCTTGTTGTTAGATGTTTTTCTTTGTTACTTTGTTTCACCCGTGCCACCAGTAATTCCCTTCTATGCTCATCTCTTCAGGTTCACCTCACTTGTGCTCACTTCAGCTCCGTTCAAGATCTCCTGGATTTCATACCACTCTGGTTCCTGCTCTCTATGCTCGGTTCGATCTGCCCGCTCCAGCCATTCACCATCTGCCGCACGCCCTTCTGGATAAACAACCACTTGGACTCAGCCGGAAAGTCTCTCCACTCACCCCTTCCTGGCGTCAACGTCAATCAACAGTAAGCCCCAGATCAACCCATCTAGCAAGCCTCGTCTTCTCCTTCCTACCACAATCACAAACAATTCACGAAAGTGTAAACTCTCTGCTCTCATTGAACCAGAATCAGAAACAATTTATTGTCATTCGCAACACATGGGGTACATGAGCACAAACGAAATTACAGGGTGACGAAGACCCGTAGACGCTGCACCTGTGGCGCGCCGCCGTCGTGGCCTTAAGGACAAGGGGAAAATGACACATAGGGAAAAAAACATCTCTCTTAAGGAAATTGATGGAGACCTACATCGAGTCCCTCGCCGCTGGCATCATTAGGTCTTCTTTTGTCTCCCCTGGGTGCGGGCTTCTTCTTCGTCTCCAAGAAGGATGGTTCGCTCCGACCTTACATCGACTACAGGGGGTTAAACAACATCACCATTAAGAACAAATACCCCCTGCCACTCATCACCTCTGCCTTCGAGTCTCTTCATCAAGCCACAGTGTTCACAAAATTGGATCTCCACAATGCTTACCACCTCGTCCGCATACGCAAGGGAGATGAGTGGAAGACAGCTTTCAAGACTCCTATTGGACATTTCGAGTACCTGGTCATGCCGTTCGGCCTCTGAAATGCCCCATCTGTTTTTCAATCACTGATTAATGATGTTCTCCGCGATTTTCTGAACATTTTTGTTTTTGTTTACCTCGATGACATTTTGATTTTCTCTCAAACTTACAGAACACAAGAAGTATGTCCATCAAGTCCTTCAATACCTCCTCCAGAACCGTCTTTTTGTCAAAGCCGGAAAATGCGAATTCCACAAACCATCCATAGCTTTCCTTGTTTACATTTTTGAGGGCGGGCAGATTCGAGCTGATCCCACCAAAGTTCTCTCTGTCACCTGTGGTTTTTGGTTTTCTCCCGTTTTAACCTCTCAATCTCTTACAGACCCGGATAAAAGAACATCAAACCGGACGCCCTCTTCAGACAATTTTCCCCTGACCAACCCACGTCAGAACCTGACTCCATCATTCCTTCTGACTGTGTGGTTGGTTCGATAACCTGGGAGATCGATAGCATCGTCCAGAACGCCCTCCGCCACGAACCCGATCCACGAACTCCACCACAAAGAACCTTGTATGTCCCCTCCTCAGTCCGTTCACGTGTTCTCCAGTGGTTTCACAACTCTCGCTTGTTTTGTCACCCCGGTTCCAGAGGGACCATTGCTCAGATCTCTCGTCGTTTCTGGTGGCCCAGTCTACATAAAGATGTTCTCGAGTTTGTTCAAGCCTGCCCCACCTGTTCCCGCAATAAGTCCAGCAATAAGCCAACCTCTGGTCTGCTCCAACCCCTCGAGATCCCTCACCAACCCTGGTCTCATATCGCCATCGACTTCGTTACCGGCTTACCACCGTCACAAGCTATGACCACCATCTTCACCATCATCGATAGATTCTCCAAAGCCTGCCACCTTGTTTCCCTCCGTAGACTGCCCTCTGCTTTCCAGACAGCCCGTCACCTGGTTAAGCACGTGTTCCGCCTCCACGGCATCCCAGTAAACATCCTGTCTGACCGTGGTCCCCAGTTTGTTTCCCAGTTTTGGAAACACTTCTGTGCGCCACTGGGGGCCAAGTCTAGTCTGACCTCCGGCTACCATCCTCAGACTAATGGTCAGACAGTTATGCTAAACCAGAAGGTCGAGGCTGCTCTCCGTTGTCTCACAAGCACCAGCCAGGCCGACTGGAACCAACATCTCCCATGGATCGAATATGCTCACAACTCCCATGTCTCTCCTGCAACTGGTTACTCCCCCTTCGAGATCTCCCTGAGTTATCGACCACCACTGTTCCCGGCTAATGAGAGGGATATCTCGGCCGCCTCCATCCACCACCACCTTCGCCGAGGCCGCATCATCTGGAGAGACACCGTTTCTGCTCTCCAGCGAACCGCTGACACCAACAAAAGTATGCTGACCGGAGGCGCATTCCTGCTCCCACCTATGTTACCGGTAAGCAAGTCTGGTTATCGGCCCGAGATATCCCCCTCAAGTCAGTGTCCAAAAAGCTCTCCCCGCGTTTCATCGGCCCTTACCCCATTGAGTCCGTCATCAGTCCTTCCACAGTCCATCTTCGTCTCCCAGCCAGCCTCAGAGTTCATCCAACCTTCCATGTGTCCCCAAATAAAGCCAGTCCATTGTGCCCTCCAGCCGACACCCCTCCTCTCACCCGTATCATTGATGGCCACCCGGACTACGACATCCGTAGGATCGTGGCTTCCCGTCGACGGGGTAGGGGTTTCCAATATCTTGTCGATTGGGAGGGTTACGCTCCCGAGAAGCCTACCTGGGTGCCCCGCTCGTTCATCCTCGGTCCTAGTCTCATTAGAGATTTCGAGGCCGGGTGGCGGTCCTTGAGGGGGGGGTACTGTCATAATGAGACTTTCTAGCACCTTCATAGGTTATCCACGAGGGGACGCCAGAGCTGCATCCGGCTGGAGCTGCTCATCACCTGAGATCCTCTCCAGGTGATCTGCATTTGGGCTGATTGGACTGAGCTGTTTATAAGGAGCAGGGATCCAGCTACCTGTCGCCTGAGTGTTTGTTACTTCTGGTAATATTACCTGTTCCCAGTGCCAGTTTCTAGTGTTTAGTGTTTCTTGTTGTTAGATGTTTTTCTTTGTTTCTTTGTTTCACCCGTGCCACCAGTAATTCCCTTCTACGCTCATCTCTTCAGGTTCACCTCACTTGTGCTCACTTCAGGTCCGTTCAAGATCTCATGGATTTCATACCACTCTGGTTCCTGCTCTCTATGCTCGGTTCAATCTGCCCGCTCTGGCCATTCATCATCTGCCGCACGCCTCTCTGGATAAGCAACCGCTCGGACGCAGCTGGAAAGTCTCTCCACTCACCCCTCCCTGGCGTCAAAGTCAATCAACAACAGTAAGCTCCTTCTCTTATCATCTCTGCACGGGTTCAACTACTCAAATTCTCCGTCTCACCTACAGATGTCTTCCCTGCGTCGCTCTGTGTTCTGGATCTCCCCTCCGTTCCCTGCCGAGACCGTTGCTTCCTCACTCAAGACACATCCACATTATCTCAATAAACCTTATTATTGTACTCCTGAGAGTCCTCTGTTTATGTGGGTCAGATACCTGAAAACCATGACCCAACTATAATGATCCAATTTTTGTTTTAATTCTTTAAGCTTTTTTTTTTGGTTACATAGTTTTTTTCTTTATTGATTAGCATATATATTAGTGTTATTTTGTAATTGCAAAATAGAAGAAATGGTAGTTGTATAGTCATTGGCTGCTATGTATAATGTATAGCACAGACATCAAGCAGATAATCTGTCACTTTCTCTTTAATCCTGTTAAATCTGCACTATTGTTCATAGATTTTATATTGTACATTATCACTTATAATTCCTAGCTTTAATTCTGTTTACATATATTCTTTACTGTTTTGTGCTTCTGGCTCGAGGCTCACTCCATTTTGCTGCCTTGTACTTAAGACGTCTAGTGGCAATACAGTTAAATCTTGTCTAATCTAACAGCACACTATACATCTTGATTTTATAACTAGCCTGGGATCAATATCTGGGGCCAGTGTGCAGAAGTTTCTATTCCATGTGGCTGAACCTTCTCTGAAGCGCCACCAGCAGTGTTTTTTCAAAATTTTCTATCAGTTAAATTTGAAGCAATACGTTTATTTATATTACAGGCATATACTTTTGATCAACATTCTGCTTAACAAGTGGCTAGTCATTATCACTTTTTCCTCAGTCATTATCATGCTGTGAAGTTTAACAAAGGAATAAGCAATTTGTATTAACCTATTTTCATCTAAATGCTGCAGTCATTTCTGAAATGGGATATTCTACTACAAATGATGCAAACCAGCTCCTCAACATGACGTTACGATGTTTGAGGAAAAAGACTTCAGAACGTTTTAGAAAACCTATGGTTGACATTTTGGATCGTCTGTCCAGTAATATTTAATCGTATTTATTTTGGTTCACTCAGTAAAATATTTACAGGCTGACATGTTAGTCTGGGTGACTGTATGTAGTTAAAATCAGTAAATTCCAGTCCATGGCCAGTTAATCGGTTCATCTCTACTTATCTGATATGACATATTCTTAAATCAGTTGTGCACTCATCTTTAGAAATCAAAACTTTGTGCCTTGTGATATGAAATACGTACAAGAGACTGAAAAGTTCTGTGGACTCCTTACAAAGGAACAGTGGAAGGCCTCGAAGTGCAACATCCTTGCGATGTCTGGTGATGTTAGAGGTCTATGGACAGTCAAAGATGTATTTAAATAAAAGTGTTTGCTCAACATACATAAAAATTAAATTATTTCACATGACTGAGCAAACTTAAATAAATGCACAACTTTTTACCTCATCGTCAAGTCTCCCTAGGAGATTTTCCATTTCCTTCCCAAAAGATCCTTTTCGGGCTCGCTACAGCCGTAGAAGTTTAGGTGTATTCTTGTCCACGGCAGCTCTGAATGTTCCAATCAAGTCTTTATTTGTGATGCGGAAAAACTCCTCACAAATCTGTCAAGTGCATAAACCAATATTTCAACAAGCATATGTTTACATAAGAAGATCTGATACAGTCATGTAAAAAAGAAAGTATTCCCTCTTAAGAAGACGGAAAAAAAACTCATCCTAAACAACTCCTAAAATTATGTAAATATAACCTCAAATGTAAAGCAACATGCAATAAATTTCATCTTGTCATTATATACTTCAGGGGTATCCAACTCCAGGCCTCGAGGGCCGGTGTCCTGTTGTGCCAGGGAAACATGTATGACTTGCAAGACACTAGCCTCGAGGCCTGGAGTTGGGGATCCCCGATATACTTCATAAATATTAAATAAAAATTGAAAAATTAAGTACACTAACTTAAACAGCAATAACTCAACTCCACTTCAACCACATTGAAATCTTCTGGCAAGACTTTGAAATAGCCATGTCTAAACAAATCAATGACTTAAAACAGTCAACAAAAAAAGTGGAACAAAATTCCTCCACAATAATTTTGAAGACTAGTTATACACAATTTATGCAAAAGGTGGTTGTAAAAAATATTGAATTGTGGGGTGTGCTGACGTGGTTACATTCTTGCTTCACTTTTCTGAGGTAAGGGATGACAAAATGAAATCTGTTGTGTGTTGCTTTACACCTGAGATTAGATTTGCATAATTTCATTACATGGCATAAATGAGTTTTGTTGTCTTAATGTGTAAAACTATTTAACTGAAATGGTGCACATTTTTCACATAATTTCAAGTACATGGTATTTCCATTACTAAATGGTAATTTCTGATAAAGTATTTATTCGAGTGAATTTGACAAACGAGCAAATTATGTCAAGAAATCACTGACTGTATATAATGTCAAAACGTAGTTCACCTTTTCGTATAATACTTTTTATTACTTATTATGTTTGATGTCCCTCACGTTGAAGTTCAGCAGCAGTATGACAAAAATCAACCACACGACGCCGTCCGACGGTTCCCTTTGCTGCCGACTTGGAAACCCTGTAGACCAAGCTGCACTGCGCATGTGCTAAATCCAGTTTTTTTATACTATAAGAGTTGAAATCATTGGGCTGATATATATATTTTTTTGTTGATACTGATCGATTTAAATTTTCATGTCAGAACAATCAAGAATATAAACTCTTCTCAATATTTTGTAGTTTTATTTTTCATTTTCCATTTAAGAATGTACCAATGTTGGGTTAGTTGATTTTTTTATTACCCACCAGTGTTTGTGTTAAGAAGCAGATGTATGTAATAAAACACTAGATAGTTGTTAATTTTTAGTACACAAAATGAGAATCCATGCTATGTTTTGGCAATTTTCTAATTTACACCAAACTGTTTCAACCTGTTGATTCACTGCTGTTGGGAGACACTGGAATGAAACACAACACCATCAATATACTGTATACTTTATTCTGTCTACCATACCATACTTTATACTGACAGTTACTGGTATTAAACCAATTTTCGACATACATTTACATAGCTAAACTAGACAGTG
Organism: Orestias chungarensis; assembly: GCA_032876305.1. Taxonomy (NCBI): domain Eukaryota; kingdom Metazoa; phylum Chordata; class Actinopteri; order Cyprinodontiformes; family Cyprinodontidae; genus Orestias; species Orestias chungarensis. The sequence goes on along the minus strand of JAVLVB010000713.1, from coordinate 2,387,078 downwards.
ATGTCACAGCAAAAATAACTTACTAAAGATAAGCATGGGAACCCAGAATTGACGGGACCTCTTGTTTTACAAAAATATATATTTTTTAATATGATTTTATATACAGACAGTTTAAAAAATTTTTTTTACAAACTGTAGTCCTACTTTACTCTCCTTCAACAGTTTGAATTTTTTTTTTCAGAAGTCAATTTTCCTTGAACGTGTCACCACTGTCCCCAGAAATGTTTACATAATGAGTTGGAAGGACATCCATGTCCTGACTGATGTATAGCCCTTCGAAACAATGCACATTTACATGATGAATGAGTCAGGAGAAGTACTGGGCATTACATGCAAGGTCCCTCTGTGCTAAAGGCAATGAGAGTAACATTCATAATAACTTGACAGATTTCATTTGCATCAAATCGTTCCTTTTTCTTTCTCAATGTGACCATCAGAATAATCAGTGTGATAAGAAATAATGGTGCCAGGCAGTTTGGATATCTGAACACAGAAATGTGTTCTCATTGCTAAATTTATGTGGGATATTGTGACACAGTATTTTTTATTTATTTATTTATTACTTATAAACATAAGTAGAAGCAAAGCCACAATGATTTTATGGTATAGCCCCATCTCACCCACCTGAAAGTGGAATGTAATAATACATATTTAAAACAACATTCGTGTCCTTGTTTTGATGTGAAGCACTGGTAACCTGCATGCTTCCCGGCATTTATGAACAGCATGTGGTGTGGTTATGTTTCCCTTCAGACCGCGGCTACTGTGACTGTGGGATGTGTGAGTGTGACGAAGGCTGGTTTGGAGAAGCTTGCCAGTTTCAGGAAGAGTGCAGCCTATCAAGCAGGAGGAGCAGAGAGCTGTGCAAAAACCAACAGGGGGTGATCTGCTCCAACAAAGGTAATGCAACAGTACATCAAAACACAGCATAAAAAAAAACCCAAAGCTTTGGAAAGCTGCAAAACCTATAATCACTTGCAAAATCATTCATTTTTGAGCTTGTTTGTGATAGACTTCACGCACAGAGCCCAACAAGGTACTATACCCCTAAACTGACATGCCAGGGATGGAGAAAGATAAGCTGTAAGGCCCCTGGTTACTTTTTACATTTCCACTAAGCAGTAGCATTGATCAGTATCCTTTATTATCCTATAATTTAAACTTTATATTTGAAATGAAAGGATTTCCACCTTGTGTTCAATTTTGACTTTGGAAGTGGGGTTAAACCCAGACAACTAACATGTTTAGTGCATCGCTTTTGTCTTTGCATCATTTCTCCTGCTTGTCGTATGCAGTAACATTTATCTGTCCCTCAATCATTGGTAGGGGTTTTGTAACACCAATTGTTTTGTTTGTCAGTGGTGTACTGAACTGTGCGGACCCCTGGGTGTACTTGTCTTAAGTGTAAACAAGGTACTTAAGACCTTGAGCTTAAATGTAATGTCCTTAATGAAGGCTTATAAACAGCTTAAGAAAGCTGAAAAAATCATGTGAGAAGGGACCATAATTTATGATTTTGGGCTGAATAAAAATGTATGATTTTGCAGAGAACTAAGAGGGAATATCAGCTTGAAAAAAAAGTTCCTCCCAAAGCTAAATAGTGGTGGCAGCAGCGTTCTTTTTGATGCTTATGGTTTGCAGGGATGTGTAACCCAGAAATAAATCCTGGGACGAAAACTATCAAGATATGAACATTCATTTACTAAGCTTGTTGTGTTTTGTATAAAGAACTACGTATTCAGTCATTCTATGTGCAAAGTTTTTTTTTTTTTTTGTGGTGCTGTGCTCCTGTCCTTCCTTGGTTGTCCATGCGGGGACACCACAGGTGCTGCTGGTCATAGCTCCTGACACCTGCCGCCGCACAGTTGTTTTCCATCTTCATCAGCAGAGGCGGGTTAAAAGGAGTTCCCTTTACCCTCAGCCTGAGTGGTTGTTGCTAATTGGTAACGTTTTCTCACAGAGCTAGTTCTCTCGTTGCTTCCTTGTGAACTCCTAATATTTCTCGTCGTTTTTCTTGTGCATTTTCAAGCAACTGAAATTATTCCTTGCATGCTCAACCCAGGTATGCTCAACCTCTGAACTCTCAAGATTTCTCTGTGATCCAAGTTACCTTCAAGTCTTCCACGCAGGTCTCCACTCCTACACGCTCTACTCGACCCGCCCGCTCCACACCTCTGGTTTCCATCAGTCCCTGCTTCTAGAATACCTCCTCCTCAGATCCCCTCAGCCCGTACATCTCTCCTAGGCGGTTCCTCCTCCTATTAAACTAAGATCCTCTCCAGTAAAATATTTCCAACCCAAAAGCTATACTAATTCCAGTGGTTTCCGAGCCGGTCACTCCGTTCCAGCTTCCAAAATCATGTTCCACACTCCATTCAATAAACTATATCTGTCTGATCTCTGTGTTACTAAGAGCTTCTTGTGCATGTGGGTAAATGGCTTAAGCAATTATGACAGTATGGAGTACAGCCTCAGTCACCTCAGTCTTGTATTTCTGTGCCAAAAGTAAATAAATTATTACATCACCATGTACATGCAATAATTTAAAGGTTTTATCTTATTTTACGAGTCCAACAAAGCGCCGGTTTTTCCAGCGGATGATCATGAGTTTAAATTGGGGTCTTTCTGAATACTTTAGATGCACATCTTTGAATGCATGAGTTGTCACCAAACACTTCCGTCCGCAATGAAAAAAGAAGCACCGAGTATTTCTGTGTTGCCCTGTGATGAACTGAGGACCTGTCAAGAGTAAACCTAGCCTCTCCCCTATTGATCGCTGGAAATGAAGTTCTATTCAGTAATGGTAAATTAAAAGTTTTTTGAAAAGTTCATTTATTTCAGGAACTCAATTCACTAAATTAACCACTTGATATGGAATCATTGCAAACAAACACAGTTTGCAATCTTTTTCTTGTATGTATATTCATTGTATTGGAGCTTATAAAAACATCACATTAAAGATTAGAATATTAAATCCGACCTAAAATTCTAATTTCACTGAAAGTGAATGATACGGTGTCTGAGGCTATATACACACTAATCAGATAACCTCTAGAGTACTATTCTGAAAACACATTCTGTAAAACCAGTAAATACCTTCAGCTTGTAGGTTTCTCTACAAGGATTTGTCATACCATTTTTCTTATTGAAAAAATCACTTAATAAAAATGTATTAAGTGCTATGGGTCTTTCTAAAGTTTTTTATTTAACCCACAAAGTGCTTCGAGTTATTATTGAAAGCTTACAACACCCCTAATCCTCTCCAACTGCTATATTTGGTCCATTCAAAGACAAGAAGAACACATTTGTGAATTTAGATCATGACACAACTGTTTAAATGCAGCTAAGCAGGCCACATCTTGGGCAAAAACCTTGAAAGAAATTAAGAATAATACTACTGATAGGTTCGATTATCATGTCTATGTATATTTTACTCACACTGCCCATGTTTATGTGTCTCGATGTTACTTGAATAATGTAAGGTCCACCATTGGTCAAAGCTGCTTTCCAAACACTTACAGCCAGTTGGCCATTTGGGCTTAACCTCTCCACACGTATCCAATGCTTCCAGCTAAATGAGAGATAAACAAGTCTCATTGGCTCTGTTCATATCTGTGTGGGATGTGTGTGAGTGTGTGAAAGTGTGTACCATGCCGGATGTGGCCTATTTGAATATGCAGAAATGCTAATGTATTCACAGCATGTGTCTGTTTAGGCTTCTGACTTTTTTGAACACCTAATCCAAAAAGCTCCAGCAGACATACCAATACACACCACCGTCTTTAGTGTCAAACACCGGCTTAAATTTGTTGGCACTCGAAGCCGAAGAACAGCTGTAAACTAATGCAATTTCTTTGATCTTTCAGTGCATTTCATCAAAATATTACCATTTAGAAGCTTGTACCTACTGTAAAATGTAACACAAACTCAGAAACTTTGTCATTTATTATAATCAGGCTTAAACAGTGTGTAAAAATATAATTGTTTTACAGGGACCTGTCACTGTGGGAGCTGTATGTGTGACAAAAATGATGACAAGGGTTTAGTGACTGGACGCTTCTGTGAATGCGATGACAGCGAATGTCTGGAAGAAGATACGGGAGAGGTTTGTGGAGGTAGATTGGCCTCACAGTTGCTCTTTATATCCCCATATTCTTATATTGTATATAATTATTTGTAAGGCTTTTTTCCATGATAGGGTTTCTCCATATCACTTTTCTATAGACTCTGGTTTTACGCAAACAATATTTTGCACATCTAACGATTGCAACCTGGAGCATTGTATTCACATCATAGGCTCTTGGAAAGTAATTAGTAAAACTGTATTATAGTCAGTTTAGGTTAAATGGAACAGTATACAAAAGCTTGAAATATTTCAAAATAGAATTTGTGAACAAAACTGGTTTCGTTTTCTCTTATAATAATGTGCAAAATTTGCTTGCTCTGTTACATAAAAACTAAATTAAATACAAAAAATGTGGGGTTGTTACATCACAAAATGGTAAAATGGTGAAATGGTAAGGGAGAACGAATTTTCGATGTGCTCTACATGTGATAATTACAGATGTCCCATTCTGCTGCGGAACAATAAAATGTGTTACATTATAGTGCATAATCAACAGTGGGCAATCAGCGCTGTTCAACATCTAGGTAATAGAGGCAGAAGGTCATAAACAGGTACTTTAAAGCTTTTATCTCTTTCTATCAGCAGACTTTTCATAGGTTGCAACAAATTTCACAAATTAAGCTTGGGGTGTTATAAAAAAGGAATTTTATTTTAGTTATTTAGAACTGAAATTCCTAGCCAGGGTTTAAAGCTTTCAGGTGATTAATATATAGCTTGTTTTTATGTCAGTCTTTGCCAATGGTCTACAGTTTATGCACAACCTGATTTAGGTTTTGACTATAAAGTACTATCAAGTTACAATAAAATCAGAATGGATATTGTTGATTCAGAACTTTGAAATATGTCTATCAATATCATGAGTCCCTCCATGTCTTTCCAGGCCATGGCCAGTGTTACTGTGGAAACTGTTACTGTGCTGCTGGTTGGCATGGAGACAAATGTGAGTTCCAGTGTGACATCAGCCCATGGGAAAGCAAGCGGAAATGCACATCACCTGACGGAAAAATCTGCAGCAACAGAGGTTTGCAACCCTTACCCACTATTCCAATAAGTTTGGCCATAATGACAACTCTGAGTTGGACAATAATGAACTATTCTATCAAGTCAGAATTGACCTAACATAAATTTTATGTTTTTTTTAGAGAATTAAATATACTTCATGTAACAAAAACAAGCTTATAAAGATCAAAAAATAATTCTAAATCTAGATTTTTTTTCTTTCATGTAAGGCGAATATAAAAATGTACTCTCAGTTCTTTACAAAAGCATAAAATGCCAAAACATAGAATGATAGATTGCCTTTGGGGATATTAACATAAACACCATCACAGCAAGGTTTGTATTGTTTTTGCATTTCTCAGTGGCAAGTAACAACTTTCTAAACACAGCTTAATTCCTATTATTTATGGATCTTAAAGATCCCTTTAAAAATAAAACAGCAGTTCCTTGTATCAATCTGTGCATTTAGATTTCTCTTAAACAAAACAATTGTAATTTGGTATCATTATCATCAAAACAACATCATTGTCAAACCAATCATAAAAGTATAAATGCTAAAGTTTGTGGTACATTTAAGATTGTTGTAGTAATTTAAAGATGTTGGATAGGGGGCCAAGCAAAATATGGATTTGTCTCAGTGTGATAGGTCAGAATGTGTATCAAGGAAACACTGGGCCCCTGCTCTCAGATTGTAAAGCTATCAGGAAAAACACTGAACCAAAAACAGCCCAGACACTAGACTGCCTAAAAAGAATTATGTTATGTAAATCACCAGAGCATGGTGAACATGCAATCAGCAAAATATCTAATTTAAGTTTAACTGAAGAGTTCCTTTGGGCTTTCAGTGAATTTCTCTAAAATTCATTACAGTTGTCTGGCTGAGGGCTGGGTAAGTGGTTGGATGAAATTGGGCTAAATGCGAGCCTGACCACAAAGCTTTAATTTCTGGTCAAGAGCACAATTTTCAGACTAAAAAGGAGAGGAAAAGTAAATATGACGGGATGAGCAGTTTTAGATTCAAAACAGCTTTGATGAATTTGATTTCTACTTATTTTACTAATTATGTAAAAAAAAAATATGCAAATAAACGTCATTGCCTAAAATTGAAAATGTATTATATGGAAAATGTTTTTGTTCAATTATTAAAGAGAAGAATGATAAAATGTGGCCTTTTATGTGCTGCCTCTAAAATTGATTCACAAGGCATTTAGTAAAACATTCATGCTGGTGCAAACTTGCCTATTTATGTGGTGATATAAGCAATCTGCACTGAGATTGACTGGTTAAAGAGACAAGACAAGCACAACAGTAACAAAAATTACAATGTGAAACCCGTTCCCTCTGCAGTGAAATAAATCTGAAATGAGGGTCTTTGCCACTTCCTAAAAGTAAAAGACGGTCTCATACTTTATAAGAGAGGAAACCATCGATGATGTAGCTTGTGAATAATTCAAGTATAAGTACTAATTTGTGCTACATTGGCTGACATAGGAAGAAAGCATGCTTCTTCTTTATGAATCAATGCTGAGGTGCATGCTGTGCACACACACTGCTTCGCTGTAGAGCAGAGGTATCCAAGCCTAGTTGTACTGATCTACTATCCAACAGGTTTTAGATGGGATCCTGAGCCAACACACCTAAATAAAATGAATAGCTAATTACCGGACTTTTGTCAACCTTGATGGAATCCTGAATCATTTGACGCAGTTGTGTTGAAGCAGAAATGCATCTAAAAAAATGTATGATAGTTGCTCTGAAGGACACGATCCATGAAGTTGGAGACCTGTGGTGTTGAAAACATGTAAAACTACAATGTGAGTTTGCTAGGGCAGAAGCCAAAGTCTGATTTACTGTTCTATAGTGTGTCCAAAACAAATACAGTTGTTTAATGGATCTGCCGCCTTATGTTGACTGGGTTGAAAGGGAAAATTACTGAAGAGCTGAAATGTCAACTGAAAGAAATGAACACCAAAAGAAATATAAAAAACGTTTTGCACAACAATATGATACGTAAAATTAAAGTAGAAAAAGGAATCACATACCTATACTGTTTTTAAATAATAACAACAAACCTGACTCAAAAAAAAAATAGAACATAAAGAATAAAATTACTTAATATACACAGGCAGAGATTTAATGCGGGAGAGTTCTTTGGTGAATAAGGAGCAGGTTGTTAGTTAGAAACTGGATGTTTTAGATGAAATCTGGAAATTAGGTAAATGGCTGTCAGAATATAAAGGGATTGTGGGAAAATGTAAACAATCAAAACACACAAATACACAAACAGATGTTTCCTAAAACCCAAACACCCCGTGATCATAACAGTTACTATGAATAATTGTGTGTAATTCTTTACATGGAATATACATTTACAACAAAATAAGGCTTTCTCACGCTTTATGCGCCTGTTAAAGAAACCTTAAATGCAATTTCAAAGTCTTACCAAGCAAAGGTACTTTGCAGCTATTTAGTCTGTATTATTTCCAATCTTAAGAGATTGTGAATCCAATTTACCATAGCCCATGGCTGGGGAATCACATACTTTAATTATTATTTGATTTATTTATGCATTTATCTGAACATATAAAGTGTATAGCCCTGTGTAGGATTGCTAATGTCTTCTTCTTCCTTTTATAATTTGTTTTGATAATGTGTGAACCTCATTTTCTTCTAACACTCTGGAATAAAAGACTGAATGATCTGACTGGCAGAACTCTTACACACACAGTGTTATTAAAACTTTAAGAACATAAAACAGGTGCTTCTATAAACTCTCTGCAGTTCATCCATGTTATTTGTGACAGGCAGATAATTCACAGGTCTATTAATCAAAGTCTGCAGGGTAATAAAGGTGAGAGAGACTGAACGCTCAGCCATGGGCAGACATGTGGCAGCCTCAGCCCCTCAGGCCTGCCGGCTGGCCTTCTCCCTTGGGGCTCCCAGTGCTCTGTCTACCCTGATAAGAGTCAATGGGTTTCCTCTGGCTGCTGTTCTGCTAATGCCTGAACTAAGATGCTAAACAAATGAAAAAAAAATCTTTGGAAAAGATAATGAAAGGAAAATATATATACAGAAGGAAAAGAAAATCCATTTTGGAGGCAGTTTTTTTTCTCCAAGATAAAAACATACAGATCTTTTGAGAAGGTGGAAGACAATTTTCAGAATACATTTAGTCATCAATATTTCATTTGCGAAAAAGGCAAAATGACTTTGGAAAAAATTACAAAAAAAACCGATGAAAGTCATTTCTAAGAACACCCATCAAATGACCTTGTACCACCTATTTCCAACATTTCATTCCTGGCCAATTTATTCGGTTTGACTGTATTGAATTTATTTTATTGTGCTCACTTAACTTTTACCAGACTGGTGTGGAAGTAATTATTTTGAATTCAACTTGTTCATTTTTATAGGGTAGACTACCATCATCACATTTGTGCTATATTGCTCGACAATTAATGAAACATCTTCTCAACTTCAAGAGTCTGAAGACAGAGGACTCTTTGTCCACAGGTTTAATGATTTTGCAAGGAGGTCCAAACTGATAGGATAAAAAGCAAACAATCTGTGCTTTTGCTTTAGCATATACATGAACACGTAAGGACATTAATTAGAAGTTTAATGAATTACTTTGTTTTAAAACGGACACCAACAGCCCTTATTAAGTATTTTTAACACACCAGCAGTTAAAATATTGTAATAAAATATCAATTCCCCATATATAATTAGCTAAAATTATAAAAAAGATCATTAACTCAGAATAAACAAAGATGTTTTCCTCTGCTCTTGCAATAACTAGAAAAACAAATCCTAATTTTGAATGTACTTACTTGTTTCCTGATTACTCCATTCTCTTCTAAGTGTAAGTGATTCTTAAACTGACAACACAGTTTAAGGGAGACGTAAGGATTAACCTTCCAGAAAATCAACAAAAAGAACATAAGACTTGCTTGCGACAGTACACTCTTTACTTAGCTTTGTTACATATCACTAAACAACCTCTGACAACTTATCTGTCATAGTAGGAGAACTACTATTGTGTAATGGGTCTAAGATTCAACATAGGCCCTCATGCTTTCATTATTCTCACTTTAGTGTTCTGCACTTATCTGTCCTTACAAGGGAAAATAGCGGCATTCATTTATTCCCACTTGCTTGCTCTTTTAAAAGAACAACACGCCCTGACTGGATTTTGGGTTGTACCCTATCTGGAATGGCTTTCAACTTTTTATTTTAAATTTTTTAAATTTTATTTTTTAAATAAATTTTATTTTACATTTTTACGGTTTAGAATATACAGATAAACAAACAAACAAACAAAGCCCAGATACACAGGTCATAAAGCTTAAAATATTACAGTTGACATATGGTGTATGCACGTAACACATGTATACATAGTCACATACAAATGGATACATACACACATCAGGGGGCGACCGAGGGGAGGTTCGAAAGAGTTTGTTCAGCTTAGTCTGGTCTTTAAAAAGTGTTCCAAGAAGGAATTCCAGTGTCATGAAAAATTGTCTTTGGAGCCTTTACGAAGTCTTTCCATCTGTATTATGGACATCATGTCCGTCACCCAAAGGTGGAAGGAAGGAGGAACAGAGGACCTCCAGTTTATCAAAATTAGTCTCTTGGCAACAATCAATCCCAGTTACAGTGGCTGTCGCATTACATCAAGTATAGTCCCCTGCACGCGAGGGCATCCGAAGATTATAAGTCCTTGTTCAGGTTGTAAGGGAGTCATGTATGCCTTGGAGTACCAGTCAAAAATTTTAGACCAAAAAGCATGAGACAGTGTGCCTTCTGACATATTATACCTGTTGCATATTGGGGAGACAGAGGGGTAAATCATGTGCAGTTTGACAATTAAATAGTGTAACCAATGTATGATTTTAAACTGAATTAACTGATGCCAGCTGTTTATTGAACAAGAGCGGATTTTAGAAAGGTACGTGTTCCACAAAGGTTAAGGGATTGTTATCCCCAGCTCGTTTCCCCAGGCCTCCCTGATTTTTGTGGTGTGTGCTACAGTGTGGTCACCAAATAGATGAACAATTTTTGTAATAAGATTTCTCGAGTAAGTCCTTTAATTTAGAGGTTATGATTTAAAAAAAGTTATCATCATTAAGAAGGTTTGCATTGAGTCGCCAGGAGTAAGCCTGCCTGGGAAGGAACAGATTTAATGATAAAGCTAGGGGACGTTGATCAGAGATCAGTATATTATGGTATTTAGAATCAATTTGAGGGATAAGATTGTTACTTATTAGAAAATAATCAATCATGCTGTAAGATTTATGCACATGTGAGTAAAATGAGTACTATCTACTCGCAGGATGCTGAGCCCCCAAATATCAACCACATTCCTTGTTTTGAGAAGATTATTTAGTTTTGTGGACGCCAGTTCTGATGCTGATCGTTTAGATGATCTATTGAGAAAGGGGTCAAGATAACAGTTCAAATCCCCGGCTATTATTCTGTTTGAAAGGCAATCGTCTTGAAATAGGTCAAAAACTTTCCTAAAAATGTTAGGATCATCTGAGTTTGGAGCATATACATTAAGGAGAGTTAATGGTTTCGAGTTTATAGTGCCAGTCACCATCACGTACCTGTCCATGGGGTCACTGACAACAGATGTCTGAAATTGAATATTCTTTATCAATAATATGGCCAAAGCACGAGCATGTGAGGTGAATGGCGTCTGTTATATATGAGACACCCAGCTACACTTTAGTGTATATTGCGCGTCTTTTTTAATATGGGTATCTTGTAAAAAAAAACAATGTCCGCAGTCAAGGACTTTAGTTGTTTAGAAACGTTCCCTCTGTTTATTACACTACCAAGACCTTTCGCATTCAACAAGATCAGTTGCAGATTACCATGCTGTAATAGTGGTAATAATGTACTATAGAGTAACACTTTTTTGTCTTTCAAATAGGGACTTGTGTGTGTGGGGAATGTACCTGCCATGATGTAGATCCTTCTGGTGACTGGGGGGACATTCATGGAGACACCTGTGAGTGTGATGAGAGGAACTGCCATGCAACATATGACCGATACACTGATGACTTCTGCTCAGGTAAGAATGCTATTTAATTAAGGGCTATTATTACTGTAGCTATTTTAAATCATATTATTTAAACACAATTTTTAACTATTGACTGTGTCCAGTACTTTCTTTATATGTAAAAAAATACCTTATAAAAATGTTATAATATTGAAGGTGATGACATATGTTTAGTATTTTTTTAATCCGAAATGTTCAATTTTTTAATCTATCCCACTGTTCTGTGGCCAGGTCATGGTCAGTGTAACTGTGGCAGATGTGACTGCAAGGAAGAATGGACAGGGAAGAAGTGTGAGCATCCTCTTAGTTGTTCCCTTTCTTTAGACAGCAGTCTGAAGAAATGCAGAGGAACATCCAACCTGCCCTGCAATGGACGAGGTATTCCTTTTTTGCCAAGGTCTCTTCTGCAAGCTCACAGTGTGCTTACACCTCCTAGTAGAAAACTAGCAATTTTCAGTGCTATATATCTCCTTTTACTGGCTTCAGAAGGATATAAAGGTTTTAATTCTGATGCATTTATCTTTCAGTTCATGGGTGGTTGTTGTTTGTTTAGCTTAATTTTCCCACTTGTTCGATCCTCATTGCACGCCCGTGTTCAGGCCAGCCGTTTGCAACGTAACGGCTGAGGTGCTGGCAAGTATTATCAGAGTGTTGGGCAATTTTTATCTGGTCCAGTTTCATAGGTGTGGGTGGAAGGCTTTCCACCATGCTGTTCAGGTAAGCTTGGAATTATTATTCCAGATTGTGCTCCATCTCTATGCCTATGGCTGGAAGAGGTGCTCTCGACAGAGTGTGCGCAATTATTAGGTTTTTACCTGGGAAATGGATGATGTTGAAGTTGAATCTGAGCAGCATGAGTCTGAACCTGATAATCCTTTGCAGCAAGCCATCAAATGCCCTGGACTTCAGTAGTGTGAGGAGTGGCTTGTGGTCGGTTCTAATGGTAAAGTATTAGGTATCCTCTCAGGGAATCACATGCCCAAGTCACCACCAATGCCTCTTTGTAAATTTGGCCGTATCTTGATTCAGCTTTGGTGAGGGTTCGTGAAATGAAAATAACAGGTCTCCTCCCACTGTCTGGTTGTTTTTGTGGCAAGATCCCTCCTTTAACCAATACGAGGAGGCATCTGCCCTATGATGAGGGCTTCACCTGCTTGGCAAAGGACTCTGTCTATGCCATAGATGAGCTTGAAGATCCAATTTTGAAAATATTCAGGGGAAGACGATATGCCAAAGGGCAGTCTTTTGAAGTAGAAGCGGCCCTCTAGTGTGATGAATGTTGTCAGCGGCATCCACTCCTTGTGTACAGTCTTGCCTGATAGAGTCGAAGTTTTCCAGCCCAAAAATCTGTTAAAAACCACCACATCATACAAAACCCCACCCAATTAATATATTGCTATATTTACAGTGTGAACAGTTAATTTAACACTACATGTCAAAACCTTAAAATCCAACAAAATCTGCCCAGAGTTGTTTTCCATAAACAACTCTGACCAACATATGCAGGTTTTTGTTTTTTTCCCCTTGCATTTCTCTGTGAGCGGAGCTCCACACTCTCCCCAGGTGGTAATAAACCGGAGAGCACTGAGGGCAACGACGGACCTCTTCAGCTCCGGACAACCTCTTCCTGGTTCTGGACCAACCAGGCGGGAAAGGACCGGTTAAACGACAACAGGAATCCAATGAAAGCCTTTGGTCTCCGCACTGACTGGGGCAGCTAAAAGGCTATGCGACCAATCAAATCAATGTATGCACCAACGGCTCTGATTTTAGCCAATGGTTAGATGGCGGAGGCGGGGTTACGTTTAACTGACTTTAGAGGTTAACCTATCGGACTGTTGCAGCAGGCATGCGCAGCAGGTGCCGTGCAGCGCTCTCGCTAATTAGTGATGGAGAAAGGTCAGGGAGGCTTTGCTATAAACCAGTAATGGGTAAACATGTGTTTAAATAAGTTAACTCAAAAACCGCCAATCTGACTTCAAACCAGCCCAAATTATCTTCACACGCCCAAAGCTGTTTTTTCCCTCAAAATCAAAATGAAAACCGCCCAATCTGTCAACACTGCTTGTGAAGTGGCACCTGCCAGAAGCCTAATGTGGCATCCAATTTGAAGAATCTGGTTCTTTACAGTTTGGCCAGTGTTTCATCCACCACAGGTAGGATGTGTCTCTCTCTTAAGTCATTTTCATTCAGATGAGTCAAATCCACACAGATAAATATTCGATTGGCACCATGCCTCCGCATCACTCTGTGGACTCTTCCAAGCGGGCCAACTTCTCCATCCTGTCTGGCTCCTTGACACAGAGAGGAATGGGCACTCTCCGTGGTGCTGAGAATGAGTAAGGCAGGGCATTTTCTTTCAGTTTAGCCCTTGGAAGACCTCAGGGTCAGGAGAAAGATGGGTATGTTGACTGGAAAGATGCCTTTGTGTCATCTGCGGTATGATGTTCAGCTGAGGGATCATTGGCAGTCTCATAATGGCAGGCAGGCCCAGCAGAGATGTGGTGAGATCTTTCAAGATGAAGACCTCCTCCTCAATCTTTTTTTGTCCCCTCTGGATGACATTCCCATGACATTCAGAGGCTGGCCTGAAGGTCACAGAAGAGGTCTGCGTGCTACTTTGTAAGCGCCATGCTTGTGTTCATTGTATTCCGTTACTGCGATTGTCGTCACAGAAGTGCCAGTGTCCACTTTAAACCGTAGAGGTCTGCCATTAACAGGAAGTGTCGTTTATGTAGACGACTGTGGGTGGTACACAGACCCCAGCTAAGCTGCTGAATCATCCTGCTTAATGGAATCTAATTTTTGTGCAGCTCAGCACACTGCAGCAAAGTATCCCTTCTTTAAAAAATTTCTGCACTCGACATCCTTTGCTGGGAAGTCCTTCCAAGAGTGTTTTGGCAATTTGGCGCATTTTCCACACTGTTTTGACTTGGCTGTATGCTGCGGATGAGAGGGGCTGAATCCCTGCGTAGATTTTTTTCCGCTCATCTTTCTCCTGGATATCGCATTCAATTTCCCCGCTGCCTCGGTTGACCGTAGAACTTTCTGTTACTGTTTCAATTATTTGTGCTGCTTCACTTGCGTCATTCCCGTCTTTAAATCCAACTTGTCATTTAGCTGCATTTTTTCCAACAATTTCTTATCACGCAATCTTGTCTCGGATCAGTTTCTCCCGCAGGACACCAAAATTGCAGTGCTCGGCAAGCTTATGCACTGAGGTGATAAAGCTCTCAACAGATTCGTAGACTTACTTGCATCTCTTATTGAATTTGGCTTGTTAATTATGTCGTGGGTCCCAATAAAGTGTTCATCACAAGCCTTTTTAATCTCGTCATATTTTCCCTCTTTGCCTCTGACGCAAATAAACTCAAAATGTCTTCCGCCTGTTTAAATTACAGAATTCACCTGTAAAGTGCTATAACTATTTTTCCGTCCAGATGTGATTCTGAAGCGCTTAAAACTTTTAATCCAGGCGGGCCACGAACTTGGCTTGTGGTCAAAATGGGGTGTAATAGTGAAGATGTGGTCCATGCATTGTTAGCTGGCCACTAGCTTCTTAGCCTTTGCTGACTTTGCTCCTTTTTCACCGTCTCACAACTCACAACTCTCACCTCATTCGTCATTAACTCCACCGGATAGTTGTCAAAATTCTTCCATCAACTCTTCCTTTTGTGGGTTTTTGAATTCTGACACCATGTATTGTTCCTTACGTGTGTGTATAAAAACTCTTTAGGACCAACCGTCAGGATGTATATCACTCAACACTTTTATTAAAATGCTCCCCTCCCGGTCATGTCATACCATTACAGAAGAGTACCTCCGGTACATGCTTTCACAAATGAATAGGTTTTCCATGTATCTTTGCTATACTCAATTTGTTTGTTTTTTTCCAGAAGACCTAGTAGGTGCAGCAGTCAAAAAGCTTCCTGAATTAATTAATGAAATTATTATCTACAAGGAAGTGGGAAACACCAAAAGGATCAAACTGCTTGGTCTCTCTTTCAGGATTTGTCCAGAGGTTAAGGCAAGGCATTGATTTAATGTTAAATATGACTGTGGGGAGGTCAACAGCAGCTCTCCAGCTTTTCATAGGGTGCTTTGTTCCAAATCAAAGGGGATAACATGTGCACCTTTGTGTGTTGTGTTATTACAGCAGGCATAGTTATCCAACACACTCAAAGCCCCTGATTAAATCAGGAACCTGACACCATGCGATGCATGGCAGAAAAAATGGTGATAACACCTTTACAAATACTGTAATAAGTTTCGGCCTAAAATAAGAAACGTTCTTATTATTATTTTAATATAAAAAAAACTACTAGGAACATTTATTTTAAAATATTTGGACTTTGCCAGCTTCAAACTAAGACCAGAACAGCAACCCGTAGAGCTTGCTTTCACATTATAATAGAGAGAAAATTATTAACTTTTGCTAGGAGAGTTAATTAACTTTAATTCCTCCAGTGGTACCTCTACATTATCTTCAAATGCTGCAACACAGTGGAACTTCATATTACTATGTGCACAAGCAAAATTAATAGGATTCACAAATTCTTCCTTCTCTATCCATTTACTTGGAAATGTGCATTTCAACCACCAAGCATATTCTTCTTTTTAAGGAATATATGATATAGAAGAAAAATAATTCCATAAATGTGCAATCACAATTCTTCTCCTGTGTCGTTAATCTCCCATGCGTTCCTGTGTCTCTGTTTTCGTTGATTAAAAAATTGTAATTGAGACACACCGAGTAGAGAACCTATTAGGACAACAATTATTATGTTTGCCTTTTTAAGTCACTGTTATTAAAGTGTTACTATGTAATTCAGCTCTGCGTCTTGTTTTAATAATCTGAAAATTAAAGGAAAAATTAGAGTACTTAACTGCAAGGAATGAATGTTGTGAAAACTCAGAAAATTGACACATTTAGGAGCCAGTGTAAGAAAGTCAGAGACAGAGAGTGTAAAAGAGGGAAAGCAAAGTGGACAGACGTTGAAAATCATTTAGGCATGGATGAATGCAGCTGGTACAGATGGCAGCTTGAGCGGAAAAGCCTTGAAATCTGAAGCAGCAGCTTCAAAGCCTTTCTTCCTGAATAGTGGAGACAAGATGCTTGTGGATAGCACATTCTTTATACTGTGGTATTTCCTCAAGGAAACACCTGCTTTCAACATTTTTATTTCTGGGATTCCACTCTCGGGTTTGCATGTTGCCTTGTACATTAATGGAGTAAAAAATTTTTTGACTTTGTTTCAGCAGTTTTTCACCAGATACACTACCTCCATTTTGTTTCAATCATGCACATTTGGAATTTGAATACTACTGTAATGCGCCCCATATCCTACAACAGGTTGTTCACTTTTGTTATGGTACTTTTAAAAAATTCTAACAAATAAAATAATTTAAACAAAACGAGCACAGACTGGAATGTTACATAACAGTTCTTCCTAGAACCTCCAGTGGATCTTCAGTATTCCATAGAAGAGACCAAATCTTTTAATCTTATTGCTTAGCCTTTTTTAAGTTCCTGGCTCAGATGCAGCTACTCTAACCGATGATGGGAGGACAACAAACTCTTAAAAATCTATTGCATCTTTCTATAAACCTTCCTTTAGTTTAATCTGTTCTCCAGTTTAATACTGAGGTATTTATACTCCTCTGATTTTCCAGTTTTAGACACTGTTTCTCTTCTAATCCACAATCTATTTTGTTTCATTCACATGCAAGATAAAATTATTGTTTCCACCAATGCAACAAATTGGTCCACCATCTCTGTACTCAGCTTTTTTTACACTTATTATACAGCCAACAACTCTATAGTCATCAGAATTGGAAACGTAATGTCACCGACAAGGTCAAACAAAGAACAACTTATAGCAGAACCATTTTTGGATATTTCTGCAGTTGACAGGACGCTAAATCTTGGTGGAAGTTGGAGGTGTGTAGAAGAATGGGGAGAGTCTAAGAGTGTACTCCCCCTTGGATGCTCTGTACTGCTGACCATCTGATTAGAAACACAACCCTTGAGTCTTTCAAACTTTTGTCTGTTTAACAGGTAGTCACTGATCCAGATGATTGTTTAGCTGTACACCTAGATCTTCTGAAGTTCCTGACAAAACAAATCAAGTTGAATTGTGTTAAATGCATTGGAGAAATCTAAGAACAACATCTTTACTACAATGACTACTTTGTCTAGATGACAGTGGGTTCGTGTAAGGAAGGTGTATAAAAGCATTTGCAACTCCAACTCAATGTTTTTGTTTTAATTTCAAAGTGAATAGTTCTACCGACTTGATATACTACTTTAAACAATAATAATGTTCAGTTTACAACACATTTTAGCATGCAATTTTACCCCGTTTTCCACAATCTGTCCTAAATGTAAGTTCTCAAATGTGGCACAGCGTGTTCCCCAAAGAAAGCATGACAAAGTAAACAAACACCATGCGTTGTTACGTTAGCAGTTTGACATCCGCTAACATAATTGATAAGACGAGGGTGTTATGACATCAATGGTTACTAGGGCAACTGAGTCCTCAGAGCAGATGGCAGAATGTGATATTTGTTGCAGAAAGAGGGACTGCCATAACAGTCCCTCTCTGTGTGTGCCTATTTAAAAGTCCATAGTCTTAAAAGTGTTATGTGTAAGGGGGAACACATTAGATGTTGCTTTCAAGTAGCTGTGTTCTAGGTTCTCCCCATCTTACTGCCATTAATTTAACTCAGTTACACACATCCAGAGAGTTTTTTGTCCTGTAGAGATACAATTATTCTAATCAAAAACCTTTTAAAAAACAGAATCAGATTTTTAACAAATGAATAATTCTGTTAATTGAACAAGGATCTCTATTATCTTGTCAAATACGGTTGTATCTAATTTAAAGTTTTTGAGAAAGAAAGTTGGTTAAAATGTTAAAACTAACCTTAGATCCATCACTTGGCTTAATCCGGCATTGAATTGAAGTATACTGGAACACCTGTCTCACTGTCTACACTAAATCAAGTTTTACATTACCTTGGTTGAGAGTCTGCTGACCAAGAAGGACAACCTACTGGGAAACCTTCACCTTCAAGCTTAAATGAACGTTACCACTGCTCACAAGGACAAGCCTTTTATGACCGTTTATGATTGTGCCAAATCCAAATTGTCAACACCCGATTCTTCTTGTTTGCACACAACCTTGACACTGTTTTGAGCCACTGTGAAATCAGCTGCAGTATATGCCATTGTGTTTTAAACAGTTTTATTGTGGTTTACAACACAGTGATCGTTGCAGAGAGGAAACTCTAAACTAGAGCTTGAAAATCTTATTCTATTTTCTGTTAACAAAAGCAAAAACAAAATCAAACACAGAAACAAATACAAAGTATCAGATTAAAATACATCTCTGGGACACTTGCCCAAATGTTACGACCCGTGAAAGAGTGGTTAGATCGCAAAATGAAAGGTCCCTCCTCTTCATAAATAAATAACCAAATGACAAAAAACTTACCTCCTTAACTAAAAGAAACAGGAAAGAACTGGGGTAACATAAATGGCAGCTCGTTCCTACGAAATCAAAACCAGGGTGTTTAACAAACAAACAAAAGTGTGGCCGGTTGAGATGAGTAGAGGAGGGATCCCCTCGGAAGTCCACTTCAGCAGCTTTTATGCTCGTCACATCCGGGAATCCACCAATCGGACGTCCCCTGTTGTCCTCCAGTCACCAATCAAAAGCAGGCACCTGCACACTTGTTTTCATAATTATATTTCACGACGCCAGTCGTAACACCAATAATTCAGAGTGGAACTGGGTAGGGGATTACAGTATGTTGGTCCCACAGATGCTGCAAATGAAAAGGAGATTTACTTCCTCCATTCTAACTAACAGATAAATGAACTCTTCATAGCTCAAACCTCAAACCTTTCTAAACCACCAATTCCAAAAATCTGACTTCTTGAAGTTGACTTGGTGCTAATAGATATCATTGCTGTCTGAGCTGAATAAGCAAACAAGCCCACAACCAATCAAACAATAGTTTTGCATACATAGGGTACCACAAAGTTCACCAGAGGGGTTGTAAAACAAGAAGGGGCAGATGATAAAAAAAATTACATTATTTCCATCATCAGCTGCAACAATTAGAACTGATTTAGGCAGTTTGTTTTCATGCAGAGCATGTAAAAGCATTGTAGATATGATGGAACAGTTCCAGCAGAATTCTCAAAAGTGCATTTGAAAGAGTCAGGATATGGCTTTTAAAACTCTGAATGCTTTTACCCTTTTCAAGCTTTGTAGCTCATCCACTGAAGAACTTTTTAAAACATTTAAAACCCTCTTGAGTAAGGTTTGAGGAAGCTGCACAGCACTGACACTGCTACCCAAAAGTTTAGGGCCATTGAATTTAGGACTGCTTTTGATACTCTGTTTATTGATCTATCCATGGCATTTGACAGTGTTGGCATATCGAAAAATTATGTGCAATGATTTAAGAGGGTTGGAGTTAGTTTTACCTTTTTAAATGTCATCATAGGTGTAATCAACCAAGTGACCTTTACTAATTCGTCCAAAAAAATAGCCTAATAAAAATACTGATTTAATTCAGAAGCTTGTTTATGGTTACAGTGATGATTCATGGTTAGAGTGTGTGGTCGATGTGCAACTTACTAAGGACCATTTAAAGAAACAATGGTATTGGAAGTTTTCTTATTCATATTTTAGCGTGTATGAACAACTTATTCTGGTTTGGAGTAGAGCAAAGTCAATTAAAACATATAGAAATTCTCTTCAATTTTGAGGAAAGATTTAGGATATAAAAACAGTCCAGTTATTTGTTCATACCAATAAAATTAAAAGTTTTTTTTAAAATCAGAAAAATTTACTAGTAATGTATTTCTAACTGACTACTTTCAAGAATTTGCTAATTTATTCATGTAAATGATATAAGCATAAAAAGGAGAGAGTTTAGATCAAAAAAATTTGTTCTTAAATGTAATAGTCCGGTTGGTTATCTGTTAAAAAGTGTTTAAATCAAACCTTACCCTAAACAGTATTTTAAATTTTTTACATGTAGTGTTTTATTGGATGACATAGACATGTCCTGTTATAGATTTCTACAATTCTTTTAAACAGTTTTTAGTGTGGATGCCCAGTTGTATATTGCTACAGTTCTTTTAAACAGTTTTAGTGTGCTTAAGCAGGAGTCTTTTGATACCATCTGTGACATATTATTCAAATATTTATATTTGTCTAACATTTCTGCTGAAATACTGCATACTATGCTTTTTTGTAATAGTCATCATCATTGGGCAGGAGCCTGGTTACTCAGTAACCTTCCCACTGGCCTTCTTCATCATTAATTGAAGTGGAATAGCAGCTTCTTGAGGAGTGTGTATGAGTAGGCATACAGCCCTTAAGTGTCTTTGTTAGTGAGATATTTCCATAAAAGCTTTTAAAATCAATGATTGTCTCAATTTACTCTGGGTATGCAAATCCAGCTGCTAAACTGCAGGTTAATTTTAACATTTGGAAGGCACAGATGATGTACAACAAAAATTGGAAAGAAGATTAAAAAAAATAAAATAAGTGAAAATGTGAAATTTGGGTTTAATACAAGAATCTGTTAATTGCAGTTTACTGTTAAATGCTGACTCTATCTACAGGTAATATGTAAATATTTACTAACAAATACTAATGTTATGCTTTAGATATTAAGTCTTCTATAGTTATTTATTGGAATTTATTGTCCACATGTAATATTTTTTGTTGTTCGCATGTTTGTCCACATGTAATATTTATCAGGTTTTTGAGTTATCGCTTCAAAACAACACAAAATAACTTTTCAACCTTCATAAAATATTTTCGTAACTTTTGTAATTTTACGTCGACTTACAGCTCATTGAATGACACCTCTGTCATGTCCTAAGGGGGTCCGTATCACTTTCACTGGCACTAAGAAACGTTGAGGAGGGTGGCAGGAACCATGCCACACAACACAACTAAAACTGTGTTAACTGCTTTACAGCATAACTCACTTCCCCCGTTTCTTATTTTGAGCATCATTATATGACATTGTTTTGCCACAATTAGAATCATTACATCATCGCTATTCATGGTTCACACATCCACTGTAAACAGAAACGTACTTCAATCTAACTCCAGGCGACCAGGACATCAGGATTTTATGATACAATACGATTCTATAAGTCCTCATGGGATTTGTTGTCTTCTTCAGGCAAAGCAATAGTGCTTTTATCCACACTGGTTGCCAAAATGAACCAAAACTGAAATTTCTTTAGTGTTGCTTTAATAATCATGTTGGAAGCTATATTTTTTCTTCCAAATTTTTAGAACCACAAAGATAGGACCGGTGATTTCTAACTATGCAAGCATTACTGTACTATACAATTTTGTTTTGCTAATACGGGGCATGCTCAAATGGTAATGTCAAGATGAAAACCTTAAAAACTCTATGATGACAATCCAATATACATATGACACTAGAAGAATGACAAGTTCCACGAGCATATTTGTCCAAATGTAATTTTAGGATAAAGGAACCTTTAGAAGAACTGTTTCTGGCTATTCACCAGTCTGGATTTTACCCATCCAATGCCCAGTGGAGGTAATTTCTAGAAGATGCTAATAGAACAACATCATTTGCAAATATCAAAGATGAGGACCTGATGATCCAAAGCCATAAACCCTCCACAACCCAACTGCTCATTGTGATCCTGTCCATGAACACCACATACATGATTTGGAAATACGGGCAGCTCTAGTGGATCCAAAAATTAAATCAAGACAAACTCAACAAAGTCTTACAGTGTCTACGTACAACAAGTATGTAAGAACTGTAATTTGCTTCTTTCAGGCTATCACAAAGATTGCCCTAAAAATATCCCCACAATCTTGAACCTCTGCAGCACCCATCACAAATATTCGTTAGGGAACAGCCTTTCACCAAACACATGTTAAGTTGACAACCAAACTCGTCTAATCCTCTAAGCATTCCTGCAAGGGTGGCAATCTAGTTCTCTAGTTCTCTGCTCTAGTTAAATACTCCTGAATCTCTCATTCAACAATGGCTGATAAGCGGATCTCCTCAATTGCTGGAACAAAGTCTATGCTTCCCTTACTTAAAAAAAAGAGCAGCTCCCAAGACTGCTCCTCGATGTGACCCTGAGGAAGTGTGACAAGCAAAATACGGCTACAAAGTTTGAAGATTGGATTCTACCAGTTAATATTTGCTCAGTGACATAAACAGATTTATTAACTCTTGGCTTTAACCCCTACAACTTATAACTAAATGGACTTTTTTCATAGATTTGGCCAACTCCAAGCCTAAACCAATTAATTTGTTACACAGTATATACAAAAATACATTGCTCAGTTGTAATGCAAACAAAACCTCTGTTTTTGTAGGTCAGTGTCTTTGTGGGCAGTGTATCTGCCATCCACCTGGGGACAGACGCATTCATGGCAAAAACTGCAAGTGTGATGACCGTCAGTGTGAGGACATGGAGGGAGAGGTCTGTGGAGGTGAGAGCACAAACATAAGCACACACAAACAAAGACACACACAAACTTCAAGTGTGCGCTCAGTAACTTCATTTCACATAGTAATCGCACCAAACATTGTATAATACAGACTTCAAAATTACTTTCAGCTCAGAATGTTGTTGCAGAGAGAGTGTAGAGATCCTACTAAGGTACTTACAGTAAAAATAAAAATAAAATGTTAATTTCCTACATGTCTCATTTTTAAAGTACCTGAGTTAACATATTCGATCTGAAGTGGCAAAAATTAGTGATACGACATTCACAAATTATCTGTTGTTTGGAGTGGAACTATATTTCTGTCCCAAACCAGTAACAAATGGAGGACCTCTTACTGGGCTGCAGAACACTGATTTAAAGTTTAAAATAAAAAACACAAATTGGTATAGCTGAAGTCCATGATGAAAATTAATAGTTTTTTTGTATATCAGCATTCAAATCAAAAAGAGAACACAATCTTTTTTCTTTGAAAATCTTTGAATTTACAATACATTATGCAATAGATCATAAATTCAGACAGCTCAGTCTGGGCTGCAAAAATATATCCCTGTTGATATGTATGCATAGATACAGTGTTTTGCAAAAAAATATTAAAGCCTTAAAAACTTTTTTATATTTTGTTTTCTTATGTTATACGCCAATTTTACGGGGATTGTAATTGTTAAAACAAATCTGAGAAGAATTACTAGCTACACCGGTGTTGAGACAAATTAATAATATCATTGAATATTATTCCAAAAGAGCTGTAATTGCAGAAAATGGTCATTGTACAGCGTATTGACCTAACTAGGGCTGAATGCAAATGAACACTTAACTTCTGATTCATACAAAAAACTATCAGCTTTCTGCAACTAAAACATAAGTCATATAAAATACAATCAAGTTTGATATTACAATGTAACAAGATTAAACTAAAAATAATTCCGTATTAAAGACTTTTACCACATTGTCAGAATGTTTTGTTTTCATTTTTACAAAAATAAATTTCGGCTTTTGTTTTGCTTCACTTGTTTTACTCTTTTTTTCTATAGGTTATATGTTTGCTGAACAATTTGGGGTTTCTATCCCTTTTTGCTGTCTGTCCACTCATTCTGAGAAAGACAGGTGCACACTAATTGAACAGAGCTTGGTTGTCGAACCTTTAAAGCAACTACCTGCTGTCCTAAACTTAGTGATTGAGGCGGTTACGCATGGTCTGCTAATGCTGATACCCCACTCTGACTAAGGGGGAGGCTTTCTTTCATTTATACATTCCCACTAGCACAATTGCCAGATACACTCATTTACAAACCTTGGGAAATTAGCACAGGAAATTTAAAAATAAATCATGGCTTTATAAAAACATAACAAACCTTCTAAGTTTGGCACAATTTTCCACCACAACCTTCAGCACACCGATTCTAGGCAAAATGAAAATGAAAATAACAGACTTATATCCAAAGACTCAAGGCAAGCTTATTAGCATTTTCAAATAGTTGGTTTCCTTGTCTGTAAGCAAAGAGCAGTTAAAACATTGGACGGAAGGTAGTGCCTCCTCCTACTCCTCCGCCCAGACTTTTATTCAATCAACATATCTGTATAAAATTCTTGTTTTGGGCTTTAACAAGCGTCTTATAATAATGTTGCTTGTTTTTAGACTAATACAGTCATCCCCTATAAGCAACCATCCTCACCTTAGGTCTTGGTAACAAACCAATCTCTTAGGTTTGAAAGGCAATTTGAAGCGGAAAACCGATACTGTTACTTTACAGGTGCTGCAACATAAGACAGCAAAGACCTCCCCCATCATGTGCTAATCAAATAATGTTGTGATAGGTTGCTCTTCAGGCTGATCCCACAACAGCGGTTAACTGAGAGTTTACACTCTGATTCATACCCAGTGTGTGTGATTATGTGATCTAATCCGTGGTTTGTTTTGCTTTGTTTCTGTTCCTTCTGTACCTGCATCAGTTCACTTCAGCTGCTATCTATAAAATTACTATTACTATAATGTATACCAGGGGTTGGCAATTCCGGTCCTCATGGGCCGGTGTCCTACAGGTTTTAGATGTGTCCCTGCTTCAACACACTGAGAGGAATAATCAGGTCATTAGCACAACTCCAGACAACCTGACTGTGGAGGTGCTTCATCCATCTGATTCAGGTGTGATGGATCAGGCATAAATTTAAAGCTTGTAGGACACCTGGCCTCGAGGACTGGAATTGCCTAACCCTGCCATATACTATAGTATATAATATAGTACTGTATCCTATAGTAATAATAAATACTCCTAATGTACAGTACCTTTCAAGGATTTTAGAAATTTCACACTGTTGAGGATAAAACCTTCCTTTCTCCCACTTGTAGCTTAATATCTTTTCATTGACATTTTTAACATATACAGAGTTTAGGATTACTGGAAGTTATACATTACACATATTAAGTCACCTTACTGATGACTACATTAACACAAAAAATGAATGAAGCGCAGGGAGGTGCTAGAAACCAAGACTCCATGCCTAACCATTCTCAATTTGACTGATACTGTTTTTAGATTATTAAAATATTCCATACAAATTCCTGCTTTGTGAGTTATGCACAGCATTTATGCAGATTTTTCAGTTTTTTTAATCACCACTAAGATAGCTTTTCAACTGTGGGCCTTCTTCAAACCTATCCTAAGGAAACATTCAGTAACTTAGCACAAGGCTTGTACTCTTAATTAGCCAAAACAATTGAATTGAAGAGATTTGCTGACTTTCAGAAATATTTCAGCAAATAATTTAGTCCTTGTCTCTTTACAAAGCTATATTGTCTCATCCAGTCTGGTGATACAAAAGGAATAAAATTATGACAACTATGTTTCATAACTGCCTTAGATAACCATTTATTTGTTGATATTTGATTACTATCAAGTAAGATCAGATTCAAACGTATAGATAGAAACTTGATTGATATGCTTTTAAATGTTATCTTTTTGACATGAGCATTTTAAACACAGCTTGTATGCAGAAGCAGAGAAAAAGTAAATTGTCTGAATACCACTGAGTGAAGTGAGTGCACCTGGTCCAGAGTGGAAAACACAACAATTTTGCACGACTCATAATTAGTAGTCACATTAATACTGTACTTAAAATAATGATTTGTTTTCCAATTCAGTCCTTGTCTTTTGTTTGTAGTGTATAGGAGTAAATAGAGGAAAGCAGTAAACAGGGATTTTAAAAAAATTTTTATAATGATTCCTGGTAGTTGTTGTGAATGAAAAAAATGTTTCAAGTTATTCTTAGTTTGTTTTTTTCAATCTCAAAAACACTGTAGTCACTGTTTTCTGTACTACTGCACTGGTAGTACAACCTAGGCAATCAGCATTTTAGCCAACACCAAATGTGACAGCCCAAAGAAAAAAAAAATCAAATTTTTTTAATTAGAACATTAAAAACAGATTCAAATGCTGTGCTGATTAGACTTGTGCCTTGGTTAGAAAATATATTCTTCTGAGCTCTGATCACTCTTTATTGACTGTTTAGTGTGTATCTCAATGGATTATCATTTATTAGTTTGATTGCAAACTAGCGTGCGGAGTAATTTAAGTAATAGTAGCAAAAAATCTATTTTCTAGTTGGGAAAATGTGCAGACATCCTCTAAAATATTTAAGATTCTGAATACAAATAGAGTCACAGACATTTTAGTGTTAATGACTATCATTATCTCTATATTAGCCATATTAAAGTCCATCATGACTTCTAGGTCCTCATATTCATGAGAGGTAGATCCTACTGCAGCTGGAACATATGCCCCAATTCTACCCTCTGGTAGAATTGGGGCATATGGTATTGGCGAATCTAAGTTTAATTTTATTTAATTATTTTTCTCACTTTTTGTCTGACTGGTGTCATTTATCTACAATCAAGTAAACTTTATTTTTACAGTGAAAATTCTCAACAAATGCATTCTCAAAGCATGGTAAAACACATACTATATCCAATCAAATCATATAGACAGTTTATTTGGAAAGTAAACCTTAAATAATCAAATGAGACAAATCAATTAGAAACAAATTGAGAATCTTTTAGTCAGCAGCTGTTTGAAAGTTCATACAAGCTATAGATGAAATTCTGCTCCCAAATCTCAAGAACACCCCACAAGCATTTATATCAGCAACTCCCTCCCTCGTGTCCAGCCCAAGGTGATTTGTGTTTTGCACTTCAAAGTCTGATCTGTTCCACACTTCAAAGACTGATCCTCCTAGGTCAAAGTGTCACTCTTCTGTAGGGGATCTAAATACCAGACCCTTCATTTCTCTCCATAAACAAGATAGCTGAAATAACAACCCTTCAAGATAATCCGCCAATCTGTAACAGTCGTTCAAGACACTAAAAAAATATGTTAAAGAAAAACTTCTTAAAACTTCTTCCACAACACATTTTAGATCAATTACTTTCATCCAGTTCTTCTTAGCTATAAAGATGTGTTGTCAACCTTGTTTTTTTTGTTAAACTTACCATTGGAAAGTTTGACATTTCTTCTAACCTGCTATTTTCAATGTAGATTTACTTATTTGTTGAAAATGAAATTACGCCACTGCTTTTTTTCTAGATTAACAATACAAGATTGTTTCAATTGTTTACTGAAGCAACAGAGAGGCTGGTTTCCTCTGTAGCCTGACTTAGAAATATTTGTGTGGGATTGTAAGGAAGCTGTCTGCTGAAATTTGTATCCCCAAGTCTAACCAGTTAACAAGTTAAAGCTATGTTTTTATTAAAAAATGTAAGAGTTAGACACGCTGAGTGAGAACAGTTTGATTACTTTCATATGCTTCAGATTTGTTTCACAAATATTCAAGGTCAGATGGTATAATTGGTATGTAATGACTGTAAGAGGCTATGACAATTCTTTTTGTTATATATTTATTATAAATATTTTATTTTTTATTAACCTTTATACAACAAAATGTTGTCTTTAGGTATTTGATTTCCTGAGGAATCTAGGTTTTAATGCTTACCAGAAAGGAAGTCATGGTGGACCACCTTTTTGGGCTTTCAGCATGACTTATAAGTTTCCTGTTACTTTAATTTCTACACACCACTTTATTATTTCAGTGATTATTCATGAATCTCCTCTGTGGTTTAGATTAATGATGGTTTTGGGTTGGATTATAATTTAGCTCTTTTTCCTTCACTGTTATGTTTTATAATTAGTCTTCCTCCAACTTAATTATATTATTCATATTTTTAAGTTACATTTGATTGTTGCTAAACACATTACACAAGTGGAATATTCCCATAATATACACACCAAAAAAAAAAAGGTTTTATTCCAGAGTAATCAGAAAATATTTAACCATGGTTTTTAAAATACTGATACATTTAGCATGCTAACAAATGTGTTTGTTGCTTTTTTTGGTGGTAGTAGGTTAATAAATAGGTTAAATATGTTTTTTTTTAATAATCAAAATATTTAAGCTGTTTAGTGATTTAAATAAATGTACCACACTGAATCTGTTTTCATTGGTAGATGGATTCAAAATAGAGATTTATTGCTATATTTGTAATGACCAATTTAACAAAGCACAGATGTTCTGAAACCGGTTTTATCTAATTCTTATTTCTCTTTAAAAACTATGAATAGTAAACACTATTGTCATAATGACACTTTCTAGCACCTTCACAGGTTGTCCACAAGGGGACTCGTTCATCCTCAATCCTAGTCATCCGGCTGGAGCAGCTCCTCACCTGAGCTCCTCTCCAGATGATCTGCATTTGGGCTGATTGGGCTGAGCTGTTTATAAGGAGCAGGGATCCAGCTTCTCGTCGCCTGAGTGTTTGTTACTCCTGATAACGTTATCTTGTCTCAGCGCCAGTCTCTAGTGTTTAGTATTTCTTGTAGTTAGATGTTTTGTTTCTTTTGTTACTTTGTTTCACCCGTGCCACCAGTAATTCCCTTTTGTGCTCATCTCTTCAGGTTTACCTCACTTGAGCTCACATCTGCTCTGTTAAAGATCTCCTGGACTTCATACCACTCTGGTTCCTGCTCTCAGTGCTCAGCTCGATCTGCCCGCTCCAGCCATTCACCATCTGCCTCACGTCCCTCTGGACAACAACCACCTGGACTCAGCTGGAAAGTCTCTCCACTCATCCCTCCCTGGCGTCAACACCAATCAACAACAGTAAGCTCCGTCTCAAATCATCTCAACACTGGTTTCAACTACTCACCTTCTCCGTCTCACCTCCAGAAGTCTCCGGTTACCCACATTGGTCTGTTTCCTGGATCTCCCCTCCATTCCCTATTGCTTCCTCGCTCAAGATACATCCACATTATTCTAATAAACTTTATTATTGTACTCTTGAGAGTCCTCTGTTTATGTGGGTCAGATACCTGAAAACTATGACAGAACACTCAGGACAGGTTGATCCACAAGAGGCTCTCAGGAGGATGATGGCAGATCAATCCTCCATTATTCAGTCCCACAACGCATTTCTTCCCGTTCCCTTTCTTAGCAACAAGCCGCTACTAACCACACCCTTGATCATATTACTCATTTGCTTCAGAAACTGTCACCCCGTACCGTGGATTCAGTCCCTACACCTTACGAGGGTGCTGCAGCATGTCATCCACCGTCTCCGCCACATCCGCATCGTCAACTTCCGGTTCCGGTTTCCCGCGGAGTTCCACTTCCTGTTCCGGAGAGGTATTCTGGGGAGGTTGGTGACTGCGAGGGGTTTATTCTACAGTGTTCTTTGGTTTTTACTTATTCACCGCAGTCTTTTCCCAGTGATGATGCCAAAATAGCGTTTATGATCGGTCAGATATCCTGTAAAGCGCTGAAATGGGCAGAGTCACGTTTTCATAGGTTTCCTGAGTTTGGTTTGTCTTTTCACGATTTTCAGGATGAACTAAGAGAGGTTTTTGGTCAGGAAAATGATCCGGTTTCTTTGGGCCGAAGGTTGCGTAAACTAAAACAAGGTTCTAAGAAAGTATCTGAGTTAACAATCGAGTTCAGAACTTTGGCTGCTCGCCTTAACTGGGACTTAGGTTCCCTAAAGAACGTGTTCTTTGAAGCATTAAATGAAGCCATACAGTATGAATTAGCCCTTTTTGATGAGCCACGCTCTCTAGAGGGATTGATATCCCTAGCTGCCCGAATAGAGGGTCGTCTAAGGGAAAGAGACCGGTTGAGGGTACGCCATAGGGCATCTGTTGGTCAGGCCTCAGCTGTTTGTTCGCCTCCCCAAACTGCCTCCTCTGTATCCAGAACATCCACAGAGCCTTCACCAGCTTTACCCCAGGGACAGGAGCCCATGCAGGTC
Organism: Orestias chungarensis; assembly: GCA_032876305.1. Lineage (NCBI taxonomy): Eukaryota > Metazoa > Chordata > Actinopteri > Cyprinodontiformes > Cyprinodontidae > Orestias > Orestias chungarensis. The sequence continues at coordinate 2,357,055 of JAVLVB010000713.1, read as the reverse complement.
GGACGAACCAGGCTCACCCAGGAGGAACGGCAGAGGAGAATGCAGTCTAAGGGGTGGCTGTACTGTGGTACTCCGGGGCAGTTTATTGCTAAGTGTCCCTCCCTCAGGAAGGAGAAGCTCCCCTAGAGGCCCGTCTGTGAACGCGAGGCCACAGAGGGGCCAGACCAACCCATGCAGTCAGCCTCGTCTTCTCCTTCCTGCCACAATCACACACAATCAACGCAAGTATCAACTTTCAGCTCTTATTGATTCCGGATGTGAGCAGTCTCTCATCGCTCAATCACTCGTAGAACAGCTTCAAATCCCCGTCCTTCCTCTCGATAATCCTCTTCGTGTCTCAGCTCTAGATGGTCACTCTCTGCCACAGGTCACCCATGTTACTCATCCCCTGGAAATAAGAATAACCGGTAACCACACTGAACATCGATCCTTTTTGGTGTTTTCCTCCTCCCAACCCAACATTACCCTTGGTTTCGAATGGCTTCAGACTCACAATCCCTCTATAAACTGGTCAGACTGCTCCATCACCTCATGGTCGAATAACTGTCTCTCCATCTGTCTCCAGGGTGCCGTTCCTCCTAGCCCGCCCCAGGAAGATATCTCCATCGATTCTCAGGAGCTGAGCAACACCCCGGAAGATTACCTCGACCTCAAGCAGGTTTTCAGTAAGAGCAAGGCTTGCTCTTTACCACCCCATCGACCATTCGACTGCGCCATAGATCTTCTGCCCGGAGCCCCGTTACCATCAAGCAGGCTGTTTAACATCTCTCATAAGGAACGCGAATCGATGGAGACCTACATCAACGATTCCCTCGCCGCTGGCATCATTAGGTCCTCCTCGTCTCCCCTGGGTGCGGGCTTCTTTTTTGTCTCCAAGAAGGATGGTTCGCTCCGGCCTTGCATTGATTACAGGGGTTTAAATAACATCACCATTAAAAACAAATATCCATTGCCACTCATCACCGCCGCCTTCGAGTCCTTGCATCAAGCCACTGTCTTCACTAAATTGGATCTCCGCAACGCTTACCACCTCGTCCACATACGCCAGGGAGATTAGTGGAAGACTGCTTTCAAGACCCCCATAGGACACTTCAACAGGTTGTCCACGAGGGGACGCCGGAGAATCGTCCGGCTGGAGCAGCTCCTCACCTGAGATCCTCTCCAGATCTACATTTGGGCTGATTGGGCTGAGCTGTTTATAAGGAGAAGGGATCCAGCTTCTCGTCGCCTGAGTGTTTGCTACTCCTGATAAAGTTACCTGTTCTCAGCGCCAGTCTCTAGTGTTTAGTATTTCTTGTAGTTAGATGTTTTGTTTCTTTTGTTACTTTGTTTCACCCGTGCCACCAGTAATTCCCTTTTGTGCTCATCTCTTCAGGTTTACCTCACTTGTGCTCACATCTGCTCCGTTCCCTGCCGTAACCATTGCTTCCTCGCTCAAGATACATCCACATTATTCTAATAAACTTTATTATTGTACTCCTGAGAGTCCTCTGTTTATGTGGGTCAGATACCTGAAAACAATGACAACTATTTTTTATTCTTTCTGACACTAAATAATTTACAACTGCCTGCTAAAGTATTCTTCCCACAGCTTTCACACCTGAACTGTTATCTAATAGATATCATGTATTCACTGGTTTGAAAAAATAATAGAAAATATCTTTCAATTTTGGTTTCTAATCAGCTCATTATTGCTTATTGTTATTAATCAAGCATATAATCATCCAGACAATAGAGTACTAATTTACAATGTTAATAACAAATATTATGTTTGTTATTTTTTATCCAAATTGCATAACATTGGCTGCATCGTCAAGAAATTAAGTGAACCTTACAAGAATCCACTTCGACATAAAGGAGACACCTGTTTTTATAGTGCTTGTCAAACGATAGCAAAAGCAATTACAGCATAGCAGTAAACAACTGTCTCTCTCAACGTAATGAACCTTCGAGGCTTCCAAGTGTCATTTTTGGTGGTTTTGTCTGCTGTTCCTTTATTTTTTATTTTTTGTTTTTCACCTGTCTGAAGCACTAGATTTATTAAGGACAGCGCAAGACCGGTGATGACAGTTCCTTTCATGTCCTTTGGGGAAATACAATAAGCTCTCTCCGTCTCTCTCATCTCCCTGCAGCTCTTCCTCCAAACACTGCCTATTAGTGTCAAGGTTCAATGTTAGTGCTGTCAGCTCTTTGTATTTGTCAGCTTTAAAGCTTTTTTTCCCCACTTTTCAGAGATATTCCATTTGTGTTTGGCAACCTGTGCTGATATTTTTACCTTTTTTTGGGTTTATCTCCTCGCCCTGTCTTGTTTCAATAAACCCCCTTCTGCCTTTCATTGCCAGGTCATGGCTACTGTTCATGTGGACGGTGCATCTGTGAGAATGGCTGGTTTGGGAAACTGTGCCAGTTTCCCAGGTCCTGTGACATGAGTGACGCACAGAGCAAGGAGCTTTGTGAGACAGACGATGGAGTCAATTGCAGTGGAAAAGGTGAACAAGAATTGCTTGTATTCCTTCCTTTATTCTTTTAATCCTCTACATAACGGTGTAAGACTCACAATTTACAATATTACGAGAAGGGATTCAGCAACATATTTTTAAAGAATGTAACTTACAAACAAAGTTAAATCTGTAAATGATCAATGTAGTTTTTAGGGTGTGTATAATATGAACAACTATAAAAAGGGCACTTATCCCCAGCAACCTTTGGCTCAGACACAGAAAGGGGTGGGCAATTAAATGGACAGGTCACCAGTTCATCACAGTGCAACATAGTGACACACAGGAAAAATATCCATTCATACACACTTATATCTAATAGCAGTTTCAAGCAACCTTCACTACAATGTGGACTCAGGTTAACTGCCCCACCATTATCTACACCCAGACTTCTACATTGGTAGTCTGGGTGTAGTCGTTGATTTACTATTACTGTATTTGACTTCCGATATGAACTAGGAATAACAACTACAGCCTCTGCTCACAAGATTGTATTACTCTGTTTATTCTTTCAGTATCCACAGATGTTCAGTATCCACTGAACATTTTTCTTACAATGTTCCCAATACCACGAACAATTACATCAGGATCTATTTAAGTAAAGGGGTAAAATTGTAATTTAAGTTAAATGGTGAAAACATATTTGACTTGCTGTTTATTGATTGTATATTTTATTTTAGTCTATCTTGTCATAATAATTAATAGGAATTTAGTTCCTTATGCGTGTAATATATGTTTTTCTATGTTGTGATTTTGTATGCATAGCTTGTATATGTAAACTGATCATGCTTGAAAATGAGACTTCATATAAATAAATAAAAATAACTAAGATTCTGGAGGATTTAAAGAGAACTCATGCATGCAGAGAGAAAAGATGCAGATATACTATGCAGTTTAAACTGCAGCTACATGAAGTTGGAAAAAAATGCACAAAATGATATCATATGTTAGGTTTTGAAGGTCTTCAGTGCTTACAATAGGAGTTGTCTTTTTAATAACATTTTGCTGTGTAACTTATGGGCAGATTGCACAGTATCTGCTAGACTGTTTTTGAGACTAGATGACGATATTGATTTTTTTTCTCCTGATTGTGTCAATTATGTAACACAGTACTCAGTAATTTCGCTTATTTTATTTTCCCCCAAAGGGTAATTTGCAGGATAGTATATAGAACCTTAATAGCAAACAAAATTTACTATTTACCTACCAAGTTCGAAGACACAGTTAATTAAAAGCTTTTAAAAGCAAAGTTTTGCAAGCTTCAGCATGTTTCTCAAAATTACAGCTTAGTCGAACTGTCTATTTCTAGAACCTGGCTGGGATCTGTCTTCCATTCATTGTGTCCGCCGAGCTCAAACTGTATAACAGGAAATTAATTTCAGATTCCAGGTTATTAATACCAGATAATGAATTCAATATCAATGTTTTACAAGAAATCTTACAAGATTAAGATTAGATGTCTACTGTGAAGCCAAGTCTCTTTCTTTGACACAAAACAAAACATTGTTGCTTTTAGGCAGAGTGTGTAGAAAACTCTCCAGTAAGCATCACATCATCATCGTATACCATTGGTATCATCCATATCAATGGTTCTGGGGATGAAATTAACTGTCGCAAACTTAAATTTTATCTTTCCTCATTGTTAAAGTATATCATGCATTTTGGCTTTAGTCTTCTGCACTTCTGGTTAAATATAATGCGTTTCAACAAGGCGAAATTATTAGTTATGAAATGCACTCACAGTCTTTCACAGTTTCTTTTTACTTTGTCTATAACTAAGTGTTCTCTCTTTTTTTCTTCTTGCTTAGTAAACATAAACGGACTATATGAATAGAGCTTTGCAGTTGTATTCATACCTAATGAACGTTTTCAAAAACGTTCATTAGGTTACATCACAACCATAACTTCATCGCTATGTTATAATGGGCCTGTAAACTGGCGCTCTAACTGCTCCAAATAGTTTCCTCATCCTGCCTGTTAGTTTACATTGGCTGTCATGTTTCTATTAATTTGCAGTTTGTCATTACTAACGTCTATTTGGGATTTTTGAACAGTAGAATATTTTTTTCTGACGTAAACTTGGCCGTAACCTATCCTGTTAGGATAGGAATCAAGGAATCAAGGAATCAAGGAATTTTTATTTGTCATCACATCACATGTGGTACATGAGGTGGGGCGAAATTCTAATCCCCCGGTCCAGTTTACACCCTGATAGCAATTTAAAATAATATAATAAAATATAAGAACTATGCGAGAATAGGATTTGAACTAACAATTGACATGTTAAAGTGATATTTTAAAGTGTGATATTAAAGTGAACAGGGCCTGCTTTAAAAGTGCCTCTTATGGGAACTTAGTGTCAGTAATGCCTTGTCTTGTATTTTTGACCCTGGGATGGTGAGGAACGTAATTTCACTTCCTTTGTATGCCTTGACATGTAAAGAAATTGAGAATAAAGCGGACTTTGAACCTGAATGCTTTATTGTTTTGTCTATATGAAGCTATAATTCCACTAGTTATACCTAGAAAATCTCTGTACCATCACATTTAAATGGGTATCAACTAATTTGTTTTAAGACTTTTTGAAAGTACAAATTGGGATTTTTTTCCTTCCACTTCAGTTATGTTTTCATTTATGTTGGTCTGTCATATAAATGCTATCCTAATGGTCCTTATCCTACAATGAATCTTGTGCAACAGTGAGATGTTATATGTAAGTTGTTAATGATAACTTTTGACAATTGTTTGACGTCTCCAACATAATAGTTCAGAACAAAAATATTACTTTAATGCATCTTGCCCAGCTTTTCCGTTTTACCAGTTGTACTGTTGAGTTTTTCCAAATTAAACGCTTCAAACAGTCAGAGCCTTTTACTTTGGATCATAAAGCAACTAATGATGCTACGCAGAACACCTTCTCTCTTCTTCAGAGATGAAGCCTTTATTTTCCAGCTGGAAAATAAAGATGAGCGTCTTTATCTCCATACAACTAAAGTTCTGTTAAAAGCCTGATCTATCTTCCTTTCCTGACCACCCTCTGCCTTAGCAATTTTACTCTATCATCCTCAATCTCTCCAGCTGCCTTACCTTTTCTGCTGGGGCCCTCTGTGGTCCCTCATGGGTGAGTAAAAACTGTGACAAATTAAAAAAATAACAGCTGAATCCCATGTTGGGGGAAAAAGAAGGCTGATAGCCATATTTGTTTGTCTCTAGAAATTCTTGAAATTGTATTATTCTTTTGCTGCCCCAGAGAGAAAAGAAATGTAAACTGATGGAGGAGAGAGGAAGTGTAGCGTGTGGGTGGATTTTTATGCTGGTGGTAAAACTGTATTAGAAGCTGTTTCCTCAGGGAATATCTCTGTCCACTCTAACTGGCTCCATTAATCTTCTCTGAAAATGAAGGGGGGGATCACTAAACAAAAACAGCTTTTATATTAAAAAAATATATATATATGCTTGATGGGTGGCAAGAAAAACACTCAAAACCCAGAACGATGATGGTAATCAAACTATATATGTGTTTGTGTGTGTTCCAGGTTCTTGTCACTGTGGCAAGTGCATATGCTCCTCCCTAGAATGGTGGGTGTCGGGAGAGTACTGTGAGTGTGACGACCGAGAGTGTGACAAACATGATGGCCTCATCTGCACAGGTGCTGAGAGAGAGGACATCAACAAACACCTCACAGCAGGGTTGAATTTCTTTCACAACCAGATACAAAGAAGGCACATAATTGTCAGTAAATAGTGACAAGGTCTATGTCAAGATAGAATTTCGATGTTTTAGAGCATGTATCACATTTCCTCTATACTGGAACAGCTGTGGTAGTCGAAATATACATTTATATGGACCTCGTTTATTAGTAGGTATTATTATCATGAGTAATAATTATTGATGCACATCAAAATTACTGCTTTACAAGATTGTAGTCATTGTAATTCAATTATGTAAGCTTCAGTCTTATTGCTATCTGAAAGCACATTAGTGATTCTAAATGGAACACAATACTGCTTCAACAAGTTTAAAAAAAGCAAGCAAGGGAATTATACTTTACCATCTGGTGTATGTTTTCCACTAATTCAGTTACTCATTTGAATAGAATGGTGTTTTGCATAAAAAACTATTTAAAGGGAAGAAAATAATTTTGTCTTCACAAAATACATAAATAAAACATTACATTATTAAATATAACATCTTATTTCCGTTAGATTAAGTAAATTTGTTGTTGTAATTATTTAAATATTTCCTTTGCAAGTTAATTAAGAATTACAAAGTATGCAGAAATATTATGCACTCTCTAAAATATGAATTCTCATTTAACATATAAAATGTAACTTGTGAGTGATGTGGAAAATTCAACATTTGAAAGCAGTCTAATTTTATACAATGAATACGATCATATCAGGAATGAGGTTTCTGTTATTATCTTTTGGCATTGCAAATAACATCATCTGCAATGTTGGCTTCTTGTTGAGTATTTTAAGGGCTAACATTCTCTAAACTGTATAGTTACCTAAAAACACTGCCTTAAATTAAGAATGATAATGTTTTCTGAAACTAACTCTCTGATACCTGCAAAGAATACAATAAAATAAGATCTATTCTTCAGGTTTGAACAAGCAACTATAAAATGAGGTACATATTTTGAATGAATGAATGAATAGCCTTTTTTGTCATTATACACATTGTACAATGAGATTACAGGGAGAGAGACCCGTAACCACTGCACACTCCTTTTGCGCGCTGCATTCATTATTATTATTATTTTTAAATAGAATGTCTTTATTGTCATTTTACACATTGTGCAATGAGATTGCTGGGTGAGACCTCTTAAACGCTAGTGTACTTCGATGCGCGCCACCATCGTATCTGACATGGGGGGGAAAAACGGAACATTACGGAGAGATGAGAGAAAAAAATACATTTCATACTTTATCCTTGACAGGATACAGCTCAAAGTTTACAAAAAAACACATCTCTGCACAAGAAAAGCAGCCACAATTACAAAGAACAAGAAGCCTTGGGGGTAGGGATGAAGGCGGTATGTAGAGCTGGTATCGGTGTATATGACTGTGTGTGTAGGTCTGTGAGCTGCACTGTCCTTGGCGATGGTATCAATAGGTCCATTCACTTCAAACAGTTCCACAGATGTCAGGGGGAGGGGAGGGGTGCAATGGAAAGGAGCGGCTTGTTTAAATCTTTACCAGGAGAAGTTGAGAATAGCAGACCGCCAAGATCATCCGGGAAGCCGAAATCAGGAAAACAGTGATTTGTTTTGGGTCAGGCAGGCTCTATGGCAAGTCTGATCAGCCGAATTTGGACCTTTCCGCCCGTCTCAGAGACCAACTTCCTCCAAGATTATACAATTCCACAAGGGAGTCCAGAAACCGCAGCCCGCCTGCCATCCTGTTCAAAAATCACATCCAGTTTACTTTTCATCATCTCAGTGTTGGTCGCTCTCCAGATACCCTCATTCACTCCTAGCTGCTTTTCATTGGCCTGGGCAATTGACGTTGTTTTCTTATTTTGTTGATAGATCAGGTAACTGCTGATACCAAAAAGCAGAAATCCTGTCATCCTAAATCCAATCATGTACAAATCTTCTACGTCCTCGACTGACATTTCCGAAAGAAACACAATCTTCTACTTCATTCAGGAATCCATTGTGTATCCTGCGAATGCTGTCCTGTCTGGACACGAGGGTTCCCCTTTGCCCAGTCTTCCCATCAGGATGATTTGATCAATTGCGTTGAGACATCAGCTGACCAGATCCATAATTTTTGGTTTTGGAAGAAAGAGAGGCTGCAAAAAGAATGCAAAGACACAAAACGCAGAGCTGAAGCAGGACAGATAAGGATACGGATGTCGGGAGACAAAGACAAAGCATCTATTTTCGTCAAGAGCAGAACTGAAGCTGAAAACTGAGTAAATTCCTATCAGGTATTTGATGTGAAGAATCTTTTTCATTTAGTGCAATAGTCAAAACTAGAAAATTGTTATGATCCTGGCAGCTAGAATACTGCTGTCAGTTTCTCTGCATTGCCTTCATCGACCACGCCTACTCATCATCGATCATAGTTTTCACTTGTTTCTCTAGTATATAACCAAGTCTGTTTCCCCAGTCAAGTCGCGAGATTAGTGAAAGCTATGTGCAAGTAGATGTCAAGCGTTTCCTCATTGCCGGCCTGCCAGCCTGATCCCGACCGTATTTGTGTTTCATCCCAGCCTTGCCCCCGTCTCACCTCAGTATTACTTTGTGTTGGCATATACATCTTTCTGCTTTCTGGAGGCTAACGTCGTTTCTGCCCCTAGATTACTGTTTCCTGCCTTGCCCACTGCATTTTCTACGTGCTTCTATTATCACAGCTCTGACCCTGTTTTTGCCCCTGGGTTTTTGAGCACGGTTCACCCCTGCATTATCTGTCCGCCCTCTTCTCCAGCCGACGCTGGGTTATTTTTTGTACGCAAAAAGGATGGCTCATTGAGCCCATGTATCGATTATAGAGGCCTGAAAAAAATTACCTACAATAATCGTTATTCCCTTCCTTTGATGAACACTGCTTTCGACCATATACAGGGCGCTAAAGTTTTTCACAAACTTGATCTACCATTTAGTTCCTATCAGGGAGGGGGATAAGTGGAAAATGGCATTTATAACACCCACTGGGCATCATGAGTATCTGGTTATGCCTTTTGGGCTAACTAATGCGGCAGCCGTCTTCCAAGCTCTTGTTAATGATGTTATGGGTGATATGACGGGTCAGTTTGTTTTTGTATATCTGAATGATATTTTGATCTATTCCCCAGATCTAGCATCCCACCAATGCCCTGTCAGATCTGTTCTCCTCCGCCTGCTCTAGAATCATCTGTTTGTCAAAGCAGAGAAATCTTTTCTGGGTTTCATCACCTCACCTGACAGTCATCATGGATCCATCCAAGACATCAGCAGTATCCAAATGCCGACACCCACTGACAGGAAACAGTTGCAAAGGTTTTTGGGGTTTGCTCATTTTTACACACGGTTCATTTGCAACTACAGTCCCGTGGCTGCTCCCCTTCATGCAAAATCACCTTATCCAAAATCATGTTTGCCTGGAATGAGCAGCCAGAGAGAGCCTTTACTAAGTTGAAAGCAATATTCATATAAGCTCCAGTTCTCCGTTCTACTGATCCTGAGAAATAGTTTATAGTGAAAGTGGATGTCTTAATCTGAGGCAAGCAAGGTGGGCTCTGTTTTTTGGAAGATTTTACTTTTCACTTTCTTACAGACCCTGGACGAAGAATGTCAAACCTGATGCTCTATCTAGGATTAAGGAGAAATCTCAGCATGAGATCAGTGGTGTTGATGAGTTCATTTTACCCTGATTTCATATGCCTTTTGTTAACTAGGCTGGACCTGGAGAAGGAGGTCAAGGACGCCACCAGAAATGCTATGATCCCACAGGACTGCCCCAAGAATCACCTGTTCATCGCGGAAAGCCTTGTGGAGAAGGTTTTAAAGTTCTGTCTTAATTGTAATCTCTATTGTCGTCCAGGGATTTACAAGACCATTAGGGTGGTCCAGACCCAGTTTTGGTGGTGTACCCAGATCAGAGATGTCAAGAGGTTTGTGTCGTCATGCTTGAAGTGCAGTTAAGGAAAGCCCTCCAGTCGCCCACCCTCGGGGTTGTTGCGACAACTGCCCGTCCCGTCACGTTCATGGTCTCACCTCTCTATGGACTTTATAACAGGTTAACCCTCTTCCAACGGTTTCTCTGCCATTTTAACTCCTTTAGCTAAGGAGATGGGGATGATTCCCCTTGGCGGAGCATGCAATCAACACACTGCCCTCTAGCACCACTGGTTTGTCACCATTTTATTCTGTCACTGTTGTTCACGTTTCAGGAACATGAGGTCAGCGCTCCCACGGCCCATGCTGCTGTTTTGAGGTGCCAACCAGTTTGGAGGAAGGCCAGGAGGGCCATTCTTAGGATGTTGGACGTGCAAACCAGGTTTCCCAGAAAGTGTGGCTGTCAACTAAAGTTGAGAATCACAAGATGGCACCTCGTTTTGTTGGTCCATTCCGCATTACCAAGATTGTGAACCCGGTGGCTGTCCGACTACAACTACCTCACACCTTGAGACTCCATCCCACGTTTCATGGCTCCCGGGTCAAGCCTTACTTCAAACCCAATGTTGAGCCCTCCTCCAGGCCCTCTCCTACCACACGGTTCCTTGATGGGGATCCCATTTACACTGTGTGGCGAACACTATCTGGTGGATTGGGAAGGTTATGGACCAGAGGAGTACACGTGGATCCCTGACAGGTTTATTATTGATAAAAGCTGAATAAGAGCTTTCTACAGAGACCACTCTGATCAACTCACAGGTCCTTCAGGAGCAGGACCTTGAGAGGGGGATACTCTTATCATCCTAGCAGTTACACTACTGCTGTCAGTTTCTCTGCTTTGCCTGCCACGACCACGCACCCTCATCATCGATCATAGTTTTCACCTGTTTTCTCAATTATATAACCAAGCCCGTTTCCCCAGTCAAGTCGCAAGATTATTGAAAGCTATATGCAAGTAGATGTCAAGCATTTCCCTATTGCCTGCCTGTCTGCCTGATCACGACCATGTTTCTGTTTCATTGCTTTCGCTTCTCTGCCTTGGCCAAGTCTGATCTTTCGAGCTTTCTGACTCCTGGATGCCGACGTCGCTTCTGCCCCTGGATTACCGGTTCCTGCCTTGCTCACTGGAATTTCTACGTGCTTCAGATATCATAGCTCTGACCCTGTTTTCGCCCCCGGATTTTCAAGCACGGTTCATCCCTAATGAACACTACCCCCACGCCAAACGAGTACGCTTTATTTCCATTGAGCCTGTCGCTCTCAAAGCAAACCAAGCCCTCAATGACGTCAGGGCAGATTTGCGGAGCTCAGTACAGAAGCCTTAATTCAGTTTCAGCCAGGATTCTGAAAAGGTAAGTGGCTTTATTCAGTTTGATAATTTCTTCTGGTAGATCACATTCAGAAACTAACCAGTCCTCTTTCCCTCAGTTGTTCCTGAGCCTGCTGTTATCAAGTTCTTGTTCCAGACGTAGCTCTAATTAAATAAATTTATTAAAAGTTTCACTGTCTGTCTCTATCTTTACAGTAAACATTGACAATTAGCAAAACAGATGCAACAAAATTATGATCTAAGGGTTTATAGACCTGTTTTGAGTATTAAAAGGTATTAAACACATTGTCATTGATTCCACATTTTATTGATTCTTGTTTTAATAAAATACTTGTTTTTTTGGTTTGATGTTATTTTTTATTAGCTTTAATTAAAAAAACACCATAATTTACATACATAAATCTTAAAAATATCAGTGTGTGTGTAATTAATTTAATGTGTTTCAATTTTACATAATATTCACATTTTTAATGCAAAACATCTGACTGGGAATGTATGTTGTTGTGTTCCTAATTCTAACCACAGGATGTCTGTTGGACAGCTACTGGTGCTTGTGAAGATGGAAAAAATGAATGGTTTCATTGTCATAAAGGGTTTATTAGACTAATTTTGTTCATATGAGTATCCAAAAATAACTAATTCCTGCATATATGCAAATATCTTATAAGAAACATATAAATTAGATAACTAAATTAGATTCAGAGAAAAAAGACAAGGAAATAATTATCAGTTCAGTTTATCCAATTATAGATGTGTCATAGTATCGAGACCAATCTAATTTATTTCACAGCTTTTTTCCTTGTATCTTCTCATAGGGAATGGCGTTTGCAATTGCGGCAGTTGCGATTGCTGGGAAGGGTGGACAGGAAATGCCTGTGAAATCTGGGTAGGAGCTGAATATTAAAGATAACACTGCCCTGGGATTAAAAACTAGAGCTTTCCAATGTCCCAAGAAGACCACTGCCATTCAGGACCAGACAGCGGGAGGAGACTTAACATAGATGTAAATCTGGATACCACTACTATAAGATACTAATATTGCTCTTTCTTTTATTGTACTGGTTACAAAGTTCACTTATTAAAACTGTATGTTGTTTTTTTTGGCCAAATGGCCAACATATTCTAATGTAAACATTTGTTTTCAAATCTGCATATAATGTATTGTGCTTGTGGAACGTTGTTCCAGATGGTAACATAAAGTTGCCAAGGTATTTTTACTCCTTGAACTGTTTTCAGATTTTGTCAAATCATTTCATTTTAATGTATTTCTATGAGGATGATTTTGATGGACCAATATTTGTATAGTGGAAGTAAAGACATGATACAGATTTTTTTTTCAAATAAAAATCTGCAAACAATCTCAGCATGCATTTCTATTCGAGATCTGTACGCTCCTTTTTCCTTATGTTTGCTGCACCCCTTCTAAATAGCGACCTCTAGATTTCATCTTTCTACTTTTACATGAAAGCCAAATTTGAGTGTACACCAAAATAGCTTGTCCACCTATTGAAAACCTGTGCTTCTGATTAATGTTCAGCTTACCATACCTGTTGGTTTTTTTCCTGCCTCACACAGAAAAATTTTCAAATGGTCCGCTGAGTTTCAAAACTTAAGACACCACACACAACGCTAAAAAAAAACAAATGTTTAAGTATTTAGCAGATGCTTTTATCCAAAGTAGACAGTATCGCGAAGGACTCATGCTATAAATCCTTGCACAAGCCTGGATTTGAACCCAGGCCCCCAGTGCGAAAGTAGGTTGATTTTCCAAATAAACTATCCAGCAATACTGTAGAATTTGAGGGAAACCTGGCAAAAGCCTTATTTTGAGTCCGAAATATACAAACATGGACCACTGGGAAGAAGCAATGTCGGTGGTCTGTGGACAGTTTTAACCAGAGAAGAAAATAATATATAAAGACGCCACCGTACATTCACCAGAGTTTTTGGTGGCACACAACAGTTGTTTTGTCTTGACTTTATTTTGCACTCCGCGGCATGTGCCCGTCATCTTGCTTTCTGTTTGCATAAATGTAGATTGAACAGTTTGCACATTGATTCGTCCTCTGGGATATAATAGTTGTAATAGTTGGTGTACAATATTCAACAGCTTTAATATCCCTGTTTAGAGATCAGAAAATTCCCAACATCCTTTGAAGGAAACCAGAGCACTTCTAACACATCATACCAAGCAGGAATGTTTCTAAAGATCTAATATTTGGGGCATCTTTAACTGTTGTTAAAAAAAATAATCTGACCTAAAATCCGAGTGAATTAAAAGGGCAGAGAGAAAAACGAAAGACAGATGAAAAGATAGGAATCAATCCGGGGACAATGGTGTTGAGGACAGTAGTTATGTTATTTATTAGTGAAATTTTGAGATCCAGTTGCTCTTCATCTTCACAAATAAGTTTTAGTTTGTGTTTATCCCAACAAATCTTAATGAGATCTTAATTGTAATGTACAAAAAGTTTTAGTATACAAAAATCTATGAACTAAACTTTAGTACGACTCTTTAGATTAGAATGCATTTTCATTATGAATCCAGAAGCTACAGAGAATAGAGTGTATAAAAACTATTTCAGGTTTTTAAATTCGTCTGAAATATCTATTGAAAGCGTTGAGATAACTCTTTGAAAATTTTTCTTTCTTTTTTTTAT
>JAVLVB010000713.1:2330693-2342860 GCA_032876305.1 Orestias chungarensis | reverse complement strand
TTTCATTGTGTCTGTTCCTCCCTATCCCAAGAAATCATTCCAAAACAAGATTCCCTTTATGTAAATCTACACTACCCTTGCAGTGAGAAGGTTACAGTGAGGGTAACACAGAGGAGGGCATAAATATTTTGGTTGTGGCATGCTGTATGGTTCATGTCACTTCAAAACATGGCTAAAAAGGGATGGGAGCTGCATCGACAAAAAGCAGTGTCAGCACTTGTAAAGACAACCAATAAGGGGTCACAAAAAATTGTTTTATTTTTACTTTGGCCTTTTTTCATGCTAAATCTAGCCAACCCTTTCTGTTTTTCTTATCCTCTCAAAAATGTAAAGTGCAATAACATACTGCACACTATATTGCATTAAGTATTAAGTTACTGACATTACAGTACACATTTATATAAATATTTTATTCAGCATGTTGTATTTGTGTATACAACCAACATAAACTGTATAGTGTAGACAAACTCATTGCATATATTATGTAAAATTGCGGTACATACCAACAGTTCTTGATAGACATAGCCTAATACATGCAGTTCATCAATGCAATCCTCTCCCCATGCAACAGATGGAACATCATACAAAACTGAAGGTTACAAAGCAAGCAAAAGTTACAGTTACAATCAGATTTATTCCCATGAGGATTTGATGAAATAAATAAAAATAAAAAAATATCAGGGAGCAAGATTGAGGGTTTTATGCATGGAACCAACTTTCACCAATTATTCAACCCTCACAGAAGTTCTCTTTTTGTAAGATGGCTATTTTCCTACAGCCTAAACTGTAGTTTAAACCACATTGAAATTTTTTAACATAATCAAGAAATCTGTCATGGTTCCCTATTCGAAATGATCCACATGGAAATCCCATTCATGAAGGTATGCAAGATAATTTGGATCATGAGAAACACAAAAAAATATGAGGGAGGTGACTTCACTATTGTTTCTGCCTTATTTATTTATTACCTGAGGTGCTTTACGTAAAAATAATAATAATAAAATGAAAACAAAAACAAAAAAAACATAAAGAGATATGAAGTCTATGAAGTAGCCACAGACCTGCCTCTCTAGATCACCAGTGTAGTCTTTTAAGGAGGATTTGAATATGTCTGATTGTAACTGTAAAGACAGAATATAGAGAAAACAAAATAAAATCCAGGAAGGAACAGCACACACAATTAAGATAATGGCAAACAAACAAACAAAATAAAACAGATTTGAACAGAGATACACATTTACACATCAATCTTTTACAAAAATAATTTCCTTGAAAGAACCAGATCACTGCACTGCAAGGCAAGAGCATGTAACCAGCCCAGCATGTAGAGTTTGTAGAATGGCTGTAATAAGGGCAAAACATCATCCCTACATTTTTTTTTTTTTTTACAAATACATAAGTGTGCCTAAATGATATTCAATGTGGTATAATTGTCACCCGCTAAATATGTATAACCCAAAAGGAAAACAAACAAACAAACAAAAATCACCGTAATAATTTTGTAATGTGTTTGCACTTTAAGCAGCATACATCAGCAAACAGTCTACATACTATTATAAATTGTATCTAACAAAACCAAAAACTTTCAACAAAAACAATTTAATCAATACCTAAGAAATCTATTGAATGAACATATCCACTAAAAGTCGTGGTGAAAATGAAAAACAAAGTGCAGTAGATTACCTTGACATTAGTCATGAGCGTGCTAAAGCCTGCAACATGCCCATCCAAGCCCCACTTGGTGCTCCCACTGCTCATACAGAGTAAAGAACAATGCCCATACCTTGATTCTGGTAGAAAACACATGCAGATGATTAATTTAAGTTTTACCAACAACATCCCTCCGTAAAAATTGACATCAGCCAAGACCGTTGCGGGTCATAGGAGAGTTGATTCTTTCAAACGACTAACAAATGCTGTCACAGTGAAAGCTTTGATGGATTAAATCTGAGGGTGAGTCAGATTTTCAACATTTGTGTGTGTATTTAAGTTCTTCTAGTGATGAAAAAGACTTTGGTTGTTTTCGAATGAACACGTGAGTGTTGGTTTTGCAATGGAAATAATGCTACGCATCCTCTACATGGACCCATTGGGTGAGTGAGGCACCTTTGGCCCAGTGGACTGGGATCTTGTTTTTGCATGTTGGGAATCAAGGTCCAAACAGGCACATGATAGGCCAAGATGATCAGTACTGGACTCTGCATGCTGAGCTTGGAGACAAATCTTTTTAATAATAATATTAATAATATATCATCTGGTCATTTAAAAAGTTATGCTTTTCAAAATACTTTCCCCTAATTTTATACAGACACAGATACACTAAAAACCATCTGTATTGTAACTGCTGCAAAATAGTGACTTTGTCCATGCTTAAGATTGCTGAACCGGATAGCGATCTTGCGCGTACAAATGAGAACCATTTGTTTCCAGCCATGTTGTTTTCTTTGCTTTAAGTAGATGCTGCCACCACATGGCTGCCATTTGCTGCAGTCATAGACCATCTGGGTCGAAGCCACAAAGCCTTGCTTCACTGTCCAAAGACGACGGTGAATGAGAGACAGAGGCCTACAAGGCCTAACGATATATCCTAGAGCCCACGCTCTGAAATAAGATTAAAGAAAAATAGAGTTCAGTGTTACCCCCCCCCGTTTTTTTCTTCATTCAGCAGAGAAGGCGGACTGAACCGCTGGTGGGACGCAGATAGTGATATGTATACACCGTTCCTTACAGCGCTCTCCTACCCACCCACACGCACATCTGTTTAGAAATATTTATGTCTGCGCGTGTGTTTGCGCGCGCACTGGGATGTTCCTGCATTGATTGCAGCTGGGGTAATTAGCACTTCATCAACTATGATTACGGTAGTCGTCTCCCAGCGTCTAGTATGTTTTTAATGAGATGCTGCTCAAACGTTCTTTTACTGCTTCTCTAGGTGTACGCATTTTGTAGACAAAAAAAGAAAACAAAAAGTTTATTGGGGGTCTTTCAAGTGGTTTTGCTTTTTAGTTTGTTGTATTTCTTAGAAAAAAAATCATACAAGTCCTCTTGCAAAAATAAATAAATAAATAAAAATAAAAATTTCTAGCGTCCCTTTGACAAGAAAACTAACCATATTTGACCAGCATTAGAAAGAGACAGAGAGGGGAACATTCTTTGTAAAAAATATCCAAGTATTTACTCTGTCTATACAGTCTCTATACCAGAACATTGTCTATACAGTCTCTATACCAGAACATGGCTGGTGAACTGTAATATAGAAAATAGATCTAAAGATGCACAGACTCTGCTGTGACAGGGCATTATAGAGAGGGAGGTTCTTTCAACAAAGCCAGCATCAAGCGTCGGTGTGAACCACGTGTCATTCAGTTCAATTCTTGCAATTTCAAAGGGATCTGAAGGCATTACAGGATCAGAGGTCCTTTTTACTCCTGTGCTGGATAGACTGAGCCATCAGTCTGTGCTGATATAGCCAGAGAAAGGAAGCAGGAAGAGGAGGAAGAGGAGCAAGAGAATAAAAGTAAGGAGTCTCGGCTGGATGTTGTCCACGGGGGGTTCGTAGTCTAGCTGGAGAAAGCAAAAAACCTGCCTCCGTTACATTCCTCCTCTCCCACACATGCACTCACACCAGTCACTGGTCAGGCGTGGCTATGTGGCTGGTTTGTCGGGCTTGCTGACAGGTTTGCCTCCATTCATCACCACTGGCTCGTTTGTGCTTTTACTGGGAGGCACGGCCACCTTGGTCACTGTCTCTCCAACGTCGTGCAGCGATGGCTCTCTGTACATGGCAACTGGAGAAGACAGGAAAAAAACATGCAGATAAGATGGAAACTATTAGCAAAAACCTTTTTTGTCTTTTTTTAAAACATATCCTTAAACATGTTTCCAAAGTTAAATACAAAACAAAAAGAATAGCATGCACTTAAAAGTGCAATCTTCTAATCTAAAAACGATTAAATGTAATAAAGGCTAAGCTTTTTGCTTTAAATCTGATTAATTTATTCCTCAATCAAGACTTATTTTACATCTAAGTACCATGTTTTTGACAAGAAAAAACATCTCATCTCCCTTTCTGCAGCTTGCACACCCCAGCTTGTATTACTGCGTCGACGAGACACTTCACTTTGATTCTATGTTTCAAATGATGGGCAGCAATCAGGGCCGGCAGTTGATGAGAGTGATAGTGGCATCTGCAGGACTATCAACATTTCATGCTGCACTTTCAAAGCTGCGTCTGCCTCCTATAGTGCATCCCTCCGGCAGTGGTGCAGTGAATCAGCACACAAATACTATATGTCAAATGCAGTCATTTCGTTTACAGTAGATGTACCACCGATAAGTGTTGTATCAGGTATTATTGTGTAGGTCAGCTGTCTAGGTATATCACAAAGCTCATGTTGCCAGAATCAGCATTTTAAGTTTTCTGTTTAGGAACCAACATATAGCATGTAAATTTAGCTGAATAGTCAGTTGCACAACTAACAAAACCTTGCTGCAATAGTGACCTCTAAAAATTTCTATTTTGCAGAAGGTTGTACTGCAAACAAAAATGGAAAATAAAACCATACCATCATGAATGCATACAGTAGAAAAATTTCAGTTATATGTAATGAAAAATTTTGAATCCACAAGATTCCTGAAAAAAATCGATGGGTACAAACTTGTGTATACAGTGCATTGTAAAAGTGGTCCTACACTGTGTGTTTTCACATTTTTTCGCATCTGTTTATTTCATACTGTTTTGTATTTGGCACAAAAACAACAATCTGCATTATTGTTAACTGACGGAAACAGTCTTTGTTGTTTTAATTTTTGTAATCTTAAACGTGCATTGTGCCTTTCAGGACAATACTTGAGGAGCTAGTGTAAGCTGTTCGATTTTTGGATATATTTCTACCACCTTTGAACTAAAAGATAAGTGTTGCTGTCTCGTTAAAAGTTACTGTGTAGCAAAAGCTTTTTCCAGACAACACTGATGGTGCTTTTAGAAGATGGTTATCAGTGGTTATGACAGCATGCCACCAGACCGTAGTCAATGAATAGCTATTGTTAACACCCCCAGCTTGCAGATCTGGTTTAGGGAGATTTCTTCCAAGCTGTTTTCAAAATTCTAATTGGTATAGATGTTTGATATCGTTGGAAAGTCTGTAAATAACCTAAAACCCATCCATGCAGACTTGTTTTTGTCGTGGCCAGTCACACATGTTTTGAAATATGCAGCTAAAAAAATGCTAAAATTTCACCTCAGGTTCCAGAGCATGGATATATTTATTTTACATTTAAGGTCACATACCTTCTAATGGCTTAGGAAGGAAGTGACCAGCTGGTTTTGTTTTTTTCACTCGGTTTCCCTTCATTGCTTGGCCCTCTTTGTTGAGCCCCAGGAACCAAGCTCTCCCCGACTCCTGTTGTCTGTACAGCATGGATGAGTAGATCACGTAGTAGTTCTCGAACACTGACTCTTTGAATTTGCATTCTGCTGTAAATAGTTCCTGCAAAGACAAACAAAAGTAGCAAATTGCTGGTTAAATAGATTTCAAAATCAAAGTTATTTAAATTGATTTAATTTTAAGCTGTCATTAGACACCAGATTTATAAAATACAGTGTGGGAGGTCACTTGGACAGTTGTCAC
Source organism: Orestias chungarensis (assembly GCA_032876305.1). Classification (NCBI taxonomy): domain Eukaryota; kingdom Metazoa; phylum Chordata; class Actinopteri; order Cyprinodontiformes; family Cyprinodontidae; genus Orestias; species Orestias chungarensis. The sequence goes on along the minus strand of JAVLVB010000713.1, from coordinate 2,337,230 downwards.
TTGTATATCATGCTCACATTGTACATAAATGATGTCCTGACTTGCACTTTTCCTTACAATGATCTCCTTAAGTTAAATGCTACTTTCATTTTCTCCTTGGCCTTAACCTTGACATCAGATGTAAGAGCAATCCTCTCGCCAATTACCACATGCTCCGGGCATGAAGGTGTGTATTGTTAGGCACTGACAGCCCTGAAGCAAGTAATGAGAAAAAACCAGCACAACCAGATGTCAAGCTGGTCTTGCATTGCTGATTAATGTTTTACAACTCTTTATAAAAAAAAATTAAAAAAAAGAAATGTGTTAAACTGATCCCACCAACTATCAAATATATTTAATCTGTCAGCTACCGTATTATGAATAGTAAACTTTGACAGAAATAACCCAGTGATTACTCTATCTTCTACACCTCAGCTGGACAGTGACAAATGATCACTGAGGCGTCACGTCTCTCTCCGCTGTTAGCAATTCATCTCAGACAAAATACCAAAAAAACAAAATATTTCTGCGGCAAGGCTAAAAATAAAGCCTTTCATTTGGGGTAAATTAATCAAAGAGCACTCATCACAATGCATAGGTCCAGCACATCTGTGGGGAGTATTTCACACTGTGCTGAACCAAAAAACCACTGACATACTGCAGAAAAAAAAACTAATTTATTCCCTGTATGCTTCTGTAGTTCTGGCAGCTGAAGCCTAAAGTCTTTTTTTAGTTGAGAGGTTAACTAAAGTAAGAGGACAATAGCAAACTACAGAATAACTTCAAGCCCTGAGCCTTTATCATCTAGTGTCTACGTACAGTGGTAAGTGCGTAACTGGTGATTAATTAATAATTGGGTATATTTTAAATCAATTTCATTCTGTCTCTTTTGTCTGAACAAAGTGTAAACTAGATAAAGTACTGGTGATGTTTAAAACTAACAAGTGTTGGATCAGGGGTCTACACAGTGCATTGTTGGATTACTGGTATCCAAGTCCTTGACCAGGTTTAGCTCTTGATACAAATTTAGTGTTTGATGTCAGGAGAACCGTAGTTTGGAAGAATTTAAAACATTTAATTGCCTATTTTTAAAACAATTGCAATCTTTTTTTTTATGTGCTGCTTTCAAAACTATTTAGTAGGTTTTTAGAAATTACATACCCTATTACATTAAACGTTATTTTTGTTTAGCTAACATTTCTAGACTGCCCCTAACATACACATTTATTTTTATCTTAATTTAAAGTTGACATTAACGAAAGACTCTATTGGTTGACATATTTGTGTGACTTGGTTAGGTTTATTAGATGCTGCCCATACAGTTGAGAGTTTAGAGAAAAGTGTAATCCACCCCAGAGTTCTTTGAAACTCCAACATTTGGGGATTATGAAACAATTGTATTATTTGAAACCGATGGTGAAAGGTGACTATAACACTAACAGAGACAGCAGATCAAAGTGGATTCTGCTCTGCTGGTTTGAAGAATGTCACTTGTCTTATTTCCCTTCAGACAATATATTGTTCCACACTTAATCCTTGAGAAAAAAAATGATTTAGTCTTAGGTAATTAGAATATGTTTTACCATTACAGAACTAAAATATAGATATTAAAAAAGCCATATATAAATGGAGACCTGAGATTATTATGTAAGCCTACACTTCCTCAACCAGCTTACATGAAGACATGAACCTGATCTTATAGAACATCAGGTTGTATCACATTTCTGAAGTTTGAAGGTTTGGATGTTTTTTCAATGTGAAACATTTGTGTAATCTCAGAAAAAAATGGTGAAATCCATACTTTTCTACTTTGCTCTGAGCAGAATCCTTGGTTTTGCATGAGCCATTTAGCTCTCCAAACCCCTCCAAACCCTATCTAAGCAAGACGTTGTTCATTCACTGATATAACAGCAAACCAAAAACATGCAAATTGTCTTTAAAAATGCCATACAGAGGCACATTTTGCTGTTTCTAACCAGTTTTAACATACACTCACGATAATGGTCTAATTACTCCTGTCAGCGCTATTTCTCCAGACAGTTTTCAGCTGACTGAGGAGCTGAGCAAGAAGAAGTAAAGAGACATCTTGGGATGACTTTAATGAACCCAGGGAGCACCCAGCAGTATTCTGAAAGTCGTCTGTATCCTTGCTTGAGGACTTGTGGGCATCTCTGTCGGAGCGCTCAAATGGCTAATCCATAGCGACAGCAACAGCTGACATGTCGGAAAACTCCAGAAGAGGAGCATGTTCAGTTCCAGCTGAAAACAGTCAAAGCAGCTACAGCTGAAAATGAAGGGTCAGAGCAATGACGTAGGGGTATGAAAGCTACAAACCCTAAACAAACTGTCAAAAATGCTTTGTTCTAATAGGCAGGGTTGTGAGTTCATATAATTATCAGAATTTACAGTTTCTTTCTAAAATATTATACACAGCCGCCAAAAATATTATAAGATAATCTCATGTTACAAGACACTAAAATGCATTTTATTAGGATTCTGTCTTATGGGCTGACACATATTGTAACGTGTACAAGAAAAAAGAAGATGCATGGTTGTGAAAACTGAAAAAAAAGAGTGGCAAGCATTTGTATTCAACGCCCTTTGTTGATAAAAACTGACACTGAATATCAACCACCACACATCTTGCCCACTGTGATACATAGTGCTGGCAGATTCATTGATTTGTTTAGCAGGAACCAAAAAGCTAATGATTAAAAGATCAGGAATAATTATTAAGGAAAATCTTTTGGGTAATGGACATGTTGAAGACTGGGGCAGATGTTCACCTTTAAACAGAAAAATAACCCAAATCAAACAGCCAGAGCTACAGGGAAATGGTTTAGCTAAATTATATTTATGTGTTTGAGTGGTCCAGTCAAATGAGAAACCTTACATTGCATGTTCTGTTTTGCAAAAGAAAAAAACAAAACAAAACAAAAACAAACAAAAAAACAGGGGACAGGCATTTAAACTACTAGTCCACAAGACTTGTAAATTAACGTGGTTCTTGGATTCAGGCTACTGATTGCAAATCCACTGCAAATGTTTTAGGTTCAATTTGCCATTTCCTTTCACAATTATAGATTACGTTTTGTGCATATTTATCACATAAATCCCCCCGAAAAAATTTAAGTGCATGGCTATGAGAAGAAAAATAGCAAAGAACTGTTTCTATAACACAGAATCTACAACATTTTAAACATTTCCTGATTCGGCTTCAGCAAGCAATCATAGGTAAAGGTACATTAGCTGAACCAGATAAAGTTTGGTGTGAAAATATTGGTTAAACATGCCCTTTTCATGCTTTTTGAACTGCAAAACTGGGCAAATAAAGCAACTTTCTCCTGGTTTTCAAAGGAATAAGTTTACATTGTTAATCATTAACATTTTTCCCCAATAAAGCTAGATGAAACCACATTTCGACCACCTCATTTGGATGACAGCCAGGTTTGGAAACGACAGTGATTACTTATGCAACACATACAAAACTGCCCTGAGTAGTGCCAAGGCCATAATTGTGTCTAATCAAATGCTTTCACATACGCGCAAGTTGCTTTTTTTTGTTTTGTTTATGGAGGCTGAACATACGGGGGTGGTTTGTTTGTGGAATGAGAAGGCCACTGTAATCAGCTTCATTTGTAGCTCAGAGTGCTGACGGCACTCGACATCAGACGCATTGTTTACTGGTGATGTTTTAAGTGTGTCAGCGGCGCGTTGAAGGCTTTCTACCACGCTTATTGTATTGTCGCAAACACGCTTGCTATTCCTTCAAACACATTTCTCTCGTTTTAACACATTAGCACCCAGACCTTTGTCAAAGGAAAGCTTGGCTTTGCCGCCAAGTGACCGATATTGTCAACCACTGATTACAAAGAGTTTGTTAAAGCTGTTGCAATAAAGATGGCAGAGCTATCTGTGATCACTCCGGAACGAGACGATAAAGTGAACACAGTTTTTGTAGTGTACTGCTAAATGATCAAACATGGAAAATAAAACAAGTATTTCAAGAAAGTAAAAATGGTGGATCAACAGCAGTGTTGCGTAAAAGTGGAACAATAAGTATATTAAGGGGCGATATATAATTATTTATATAATTATACATATAACTGTGTTCTGAATAATTGTAGCAAACCTCTATTACTTTGGGAAAATGTGGGGGACGTTAAAGGAAAACAAAGTGAAGGAGACTCAAGACACAGCACTCGCTTTCACATCTGTGGAAAATCTAATCATTTCGGAGGGACCAAACAGTTGATTTTCTACCGGCTCAATCGTCCCCTGCCTGTACCACCAAATCAGTGGCTCCTTAGCATGTGATTGGCGATGCTCTGAATGGAAGGGGGCCATAATTGACCTTGGCCACAGACAGTGTGCGGGCCAAAACTGCTCAGCCCTTCATAATCAGCAGAGATGGCAATAAAGAGCAGCCACAGCAAACCAGAAGGACTTGAATAATAAAAAAAACAGCAGATTAGGGGTGTAACCAGGAGGAAAGAGCTTTTGAGAAAACAAGAACAGGAGGAGTAATCAGATAAAACTGAGGAATATACATTGAAATGGATTTGTGATTGAAGAACGTAGGTCGCTTTTACCATCATAAAGAAGTTAAATCCGAAAAAAAGAATGGTACGAAGATATACAACACTTTAGTTAAAGATTAGGAAAGATAAGCAAACAACCTAATAATCCATAGAAATCAGCAATGTTGTCCCACTCTCATATGTAGTAAAGTCACGTAGTGTCCAGACAATGGGAGGCTAAGCAGACCTGTCTGATTATTGAAGGAGGATGTACAAAAATAAAAATCTTTTCAAACAAAGTAAGCATTTTTGTTTAAAAAAATAACCTTAATCCGTATGGCACAGTTGTGTTCAATAAAAAAAACGAAAAAAAACAACATTTGCTCTCGTTTGAATTATAATAATTGAATAATAATTGAATAATGTAAGACAATCACAATATGATAACCCTAAATAAATTTGCCATGAATGAAAAAGTCCTAATACTCTTGCTAGAAATTACAATTTTAATTAATACAGTTGGATTATACATCGATCCAGCCTAAGAAAGGAGACCCAGACGTCCATGTCCCCAGCCACTTAGGCCAGCTCGTCTGGGGGAATCCTGAGGCATTCCCAGGGTAGCCCAGAGACATAGTCCCTCCAGCTATTCATGGGTCTTCCCCTGGTTCTCCTCCCAGTAAGACGTGCCTGAAACACCTCTCCAGGGAGGCTTCCAGGAGGCATCCTGACCAGATGCCCCAGCCACCTCAAATCGCTCCTCTCAACGTGGAGAATTAGCGGCTCTACTCAGCTTCTCACCATATCTCTAAGGGAGAGCCCAGAAACCCTGCGGCAGAAACTCAATTCAGCTGCTTGTATCCATGACCACATTCTTTTAGTCACAACCCAAAGCTCATGATCATTGAGGAGGGTAGGAACGTACATCGACCAGTAAATAGATAGCTTTGCCTTTTTGACTCAGCTCCCTCTTCACCATAACAGATCGTTACAGCAAACCATTTCCCACCCTCAGACTTGGAGGCATTGATTCTCATACCGGCCGCTTCACACTCGGTGGCAAACTACTCCAGTGAGAATTGTAGATCACTAGCTGATGAAGCCAACAGGACCACATTATCTGCAAATAGCAGGGTTGCAATCCTAAGATCACCAAAACGGATCTCCTCAGCACCTTGGCAAGAAATTCTGTTCATGAACGTTATGAACAGAATCGGTGACAAAGGGCAACCTAGGCGGTGTCCAACCCTAACCAGAAACCAGTCTGACTTACACTTGCACTGCCGACCAGACTCTGAGACTGGTCATACAGTGACCTGACAGCCCGTATCAAAGGAACCGGCACATCATACTCCCAGAGTACCCCACTCAGGCGTCCCAGAGGGACATAATTGAATACCCTCTCCAGGTCCACAAAGCACATGTAGACTATTTGGGCGAATATCCATACAGCTGGTGTACACTCTACTCCCTTGGTAAATACTGGTTCCACCACTCCGGTATGCCAGTCCAGCGGAACTGTCCCCGATGTCCATGCGATGTTGCAGAGTCTCGTTAACCAGCATAACCTTAACACATCAAGAGCCGTGGGCAAAACTCGTTCACCCTCAGGGCCTGCCACCAAGAAGTTTTTTAATCATCTCAGCGACCTCAGCATCAGTGATTGGAGAGCCCACCCCAAAGTCCCCAGCCTCCACTTCCTCAATGAAAGACGTTTCGTTGGGATTGAGGAGGTCTTCACCAGCACACCATCTCGCTTACAGATCCCAGCCTTAAGACACTGGATGGGGGACCAGAGTTGCCAAGAAGCCATACGAAAGTTGTTCACCAAGGCCTCCCCTTACCTTTAAATATATACTAACCATTTCTACAGAAGATGTTTTTTTATTTTTTGGTAGCTACATATACTGTTTTGTATATCCATCGCTCGCTGTACCTATACCTTGGGTTTAACATAAGGAGGTGGGCTCTTGAGTGACATGCGTCGGCCTGTGCCTTGCCTTTGACTCCCTACACCAAACTGTTTCGGTCATTGGAC
>JAVLVB010000713.1:2319898-2330593 GCA_032876305.1 Orestias chungarensis | reverse complement strand
GTTTTTTTATTTTTTGGTAGCTACATATACTGTTTTGTATATCCATCGCTCGCTGTACCTATACCTTGGGTTTAACATAAGGAGGTGGGCTCTTGAGTGACATGCGTCGGCCTGTGCCTTGCCTTTGACTCCCTACACCAAACTGTTTCGGTCATTGGACTGTTTCAGGGGGATGTCATCGTGACACTACACCTGCTCCGGGTACTCCAGCTTCCTCCCACAGTCCAAAACATGACTGCTAATTGGGTTCTCTAAATTGCCCTTGGGTGTGAGTGAGCGTATAAGAGGGTTGTTTGACCTGTTTTTCCAGGGTGTAACCCTGCCTCTTGGTAATTGTGAACTGGAGATAGGCACCAGCAGACACCACAAGAATAAGCGGGTTGGATAGTGAATGGATGGATGTGTTAACCAAAGCCAAGTATGGAGCATACAAGATTCAACAGGGCCCAAAAGGAACTTAAAACTGACAGGGATTACTCTGCAGTGAAGCCAAAAGACGTATAATGACTTATATGTGCTTCATAAACAAAAAAAAACTACAATCTTTGATGCTATATATACATTAGGGCTAATAAAGTTGTGTTGCATTTACTGAAAGCGTTGTCTGTTTTAAATTGAATTAGTCAAATGTAAAAATTATAAAAGATTGTAGGCCCTTAAAAACAGTGGAGATGAACAGCATTAAATTGCATATTTTCACATAAAAGAAATGCTTCAGGTGGAATAAGATCCTGGATATACACAAGTGTGTTTTTCAAAATCAGGAACAACTGAGAGCACTGGCTCTACATTCAACCAATATGATAAAGCCAACACACAGTGAGTGTATTTTTCCACGGCAGGTACAGGTACATAACTTAACTAAAACTAAACTCAGTACCCAGCTAAAAAAGATTAATGTAAGAAAAGGGCCCCAAGAGAATTCAAGAAAAGAAAAGATCTTACATGATTTGGCTCACAGTTGCCACAAAACACAATCGTAGTTTTGAGGACCTCAAGGCTCTAAACTGATTACAGTGCACTAAGGTGTGGAACTTCATCACCATGTTTCTGTGGGAGAAGTATAGCCCAATTATGCCCACAAATACTTTGCAACCCCTGCCACAACTTTAAAAAAGTACCAGCACTTTTTTTTCCACTTTTAGCACTAGTTGTTACTCTTACATTGAATTCCTCTTTTATGCTGTCATGGTCATATAGGAGAAAGAAGAAAAACATAAGTTTGGGGCATAGCACACTCAGATGATCCTTAACATTAACAGTTACTACTAAGCAGCACTCTTTTAGGCTGCTATTAAGTAGGGTGTTGGGTCATACTCACATTCTCGCCTGTTCAGTTACTTTTTTTTCCTGTTTTAGTTTTTGAATTTTCCCATTTAAATTTGATTATTTTATTTTTTTTGTAGTAACAGTTATTTTAGGAAAAGTTATTGTTTTTTGAATAATTATATTTGTACAATATATATTAAAGCTGTCTTTAAAGAAAGTATTTGTTCCCTTGCATTCTCATAAGACCATTAAAGCACTCATGTGGTCCAGAATACATTTACAAGAAATAAAAATAATTTTGTTAATAATATGTAATCAGTGATGTGATCAGTGTAGTTTGAAATGCTACTTGTATATAAGCATTAATACAAACACAAGGAATATTTTTGGCCTTTTTTGTATTCCACCCTGGTAAGATTTATATAGACAATAAACATAAATAGCATGCTGAAAGTATTAGTGGTATAATAAACTGAACAAATAAGTAAGAGAAACAATGACCTAAGTTGTTATGGAAGAATCCCTAGCTATAATCCAAACTTTATTCCATTGCCTTTCCTTCAGCTTTTTGATGTTTACCATTATGACATCTGTGCTGAATAGCTGCGAAGAAACAAAAAAATCTATTTTTATTAGAACGAAAACAGATTTATTATAATTTAGTGGAGGGAAAAACATAACATGCATCCATCCACCTTTTGTTTTTGCTTAGGTCTATCATCATGTGAGTGATAAGGTACACTCTGGGTAGGTTGCTAGTCTATAACAAGACAATGCAGAAACACACAGATTACCATGCATGTGCATACTAATATAGAAGAGCAATTTGTAACGCTAAAATATCCCAACAAATAAATTTAGAACCCATACAGTAACACATGAAAAACGTTTACCCCAATTAACAATCATATTTTTGGACTGTGGGAGCAAGCCGGAGTACCCGATGAGATCCCACACATGCACAGAGAGAACATGCAAACTCCTTGCAATTACGTATATTGCTGAAAAACAGATGTACATTGAAGCCTTTCGCTCCTTTTAAAAATGAAAAAATAAATAAATAAATCTTCTGTAAGTAAGGACCAAATCTTTATCAGAACTAACTACACCCAATGGCATAACTGAATGCCTAAACCCACATAATCATTGAAACATTTGCATAATAATGGAAATACATAAAAAACCCTGTAAAAACTGAACTGTGATATAATAACCTGCAATTGAATTTTCAAGATTTTTTTAAGCCTTCCTGCTTTTATGTATAGTGAAACTAAGCTATTTGCCAGCAGAGAGCCCCCCTTTTGCTTTGATATTTTTAAAGTTTTGACTGTAGAGCGATAATTTTCTCCTGAAACCTCCCTGACAAGCTGCCAAAGCCCTCATCCCATGTATCTGTGGATGACAGCCAAGGATTCCCCAACACTCTGTGTCTCTTGTTGAAAGGCTAAGTGAGTCAACCAGTCAGCCAGTAAGAAACCACAAAACAAACTGGCCTGCCCATCAGGAGTTCAGCAAGAAGCCAAATCTTGTCAATCAGTAACTAGAGAGCTTCATTCTGAAATGCCATAGCACTGACTTTAAACTGTTTGAAATAAAAGATGTAGAGAGTCAGTGGAATGATGGGGGTTTGCGAGAATTGCTCTAATTGACATATTGGTTATTTTTTGAGATCTTGCTCTAGTGTTTTTTCAAACTGATGGTTCATGCCAGTCTCAATTGTAAAACAGTGAAAATGCTTTTATACTTAAAGGGGAGAGATTTAATGTAGTACAATTACAAAGCTTATTAATGACTGACTTAATCTTTACATAATCATGCTCATTGTTTTTCACACATGCTTTTTCCAAAAGCCTTCCTTTGGATTCAATTTTGCAATGGAAGCTGTTTCTGTTTAAATGTATTGCCACCATACAAGGCCTTAATCTTCAACAAGCCATGACTATGAACACCCTCATCAAGCCTTCAGTAATTGCCTGGATGTATTCCATTACCTGTGACTCAAAATGACGTTTAAAAAGCCACAAGCTAAAAGCAGAATTCAAAAAGTCTTAAAAATACTTAGATGGATGAAGGAAAAAGTTAAATCACCACTATAGTAAGAAGAAATTATGGGTAAATTAACAACACATTTCATATTCATTGTTTTTACATTCCCATGTGAAGATTTTTTACATCTGTTTAACTTTAAACCATAAGGTTTATAAATTTGTTTGTCATTTTTAAGTAACAGTCCAACCCTAAGAAGACTAGAACTGTGAAGTAAAAGAAAAAAAATGCGCTTGATTTAAGAAATTGTAAAATTTGCGGTGTGGATCACATTATGGATGTTCCTTAAATACGCCAGAGATATGCTAAGAGTAACACTGTAAGATTTGCAAGAGGTGAGCAAGGGAAAATCTTATCCGCCATTTGGCACATGTCATGAAGGTAGCACACAAAGCAAATGGAAGAAAGGGGTATAGCAAGGTGAGACAACATCTGACTGAATTATTTGGTCAAATAGGTTCTAATGAAGCAAAACAAGGTGTGTAGCAGAAATTTAAGACTGGCAGCCTAATAAAACAGCGTGATGGCTAGTTTTCATAATGGAACATAATGTCAGCAGCATCATTATATGGGAAAGCCTGTCTGCAGGAGGGACAACGAAGGTGATCTGTGTTTGTGTTTCCGTGTAGATGGATATAGCAAAGTAAAATGATCTTCCTGAAAGAAAACCCCGTAGAAGCTAAAAAAGACAAAAGAGATTGAGATGGAAAGGTACCATAAGGACAAAACATTAAACGAGGTGCAAAAAAAAAAAAATCTTAATGGTAAGTATGGTCATATGGAGAATTTGTAGCAAGACTTAAGAGTTTCCGTTCATAAACACTCTCCAACAGTTTTTAGCAAAAAGCAGTTTACAAAATTTACATATTGTAGAGTTTTAAAGCTAATCGGAAAGTGCAGTTAGAGGTAGCTTCACATTAAATGTAAAGGACTGAAGAAAAACAGATGCCAAAACATAAACAACTTTGCATCATCTTCAGTCATGTCAAAGTAAAATCAAAATAGATTTAATATAATGGTTTAACTTCTAATCCCTTGCTAGTTTCACTCCTTGTTTTGAACCCCTTTTTACCTTCAAGTAGCTTATTACTGCATTGCATTTGCTGAACCACATTCTACTCTTTCTGAGCTTGCTGCATTAGATTAGGCATGTAAGCACAATATGGTGCAATAAACAGTAAAAATAACAGAACAATGTCCTTGTATACAATGTCAAGCTAGTCTTGTGAGAATTGTTTGACCTTTGGACAAACAAACACACTTGACACTGACTCACACTGCGGCATTGATATACACAAAATGTTCATGAACAAAAGCCTTCTTGTAAGTTCCCACTGTATTGATATATATATATATTTTTCATTCATGGATGGAAACTTGGGGCTGCATAGTGGCGCAGTTGGTATCACAGTTGCTTTGCAGCAAGAAGGGTCTGGGTTCAATTCCACCTTGGGTCTTTCTGCATGCAGTCATGCCTGCCTGTGCATGGTTCCTCAGGGAACTCCAGCTTTCTGCAAATGATAAGTAAATCCATATATATTCACAATTGTCTTTTCTTTCAGATTTTAATGCCACCCCAGACAACTCCCCATGGATGCAAAAACTTCAAAATGTACTGAAACCTCCACTTCTTGGACCATAGATTAGGAATCGATTATATTGTACAGTACATAAACTCAAAATCCTATCTTGTTACAGGCAAGATAATTTACTTTTGTAATTTGTATGTTTATGTCCTAATTAAACTAAACTAACTAAATCAATAGAAATGTGTAGTAACTTGTAGTACGTCTGCATCAGATGAAGAATACCTAAAGAGCTTTAATTCAGTAGCATGTGATCTGTTTAGTTTACAAATGATAAATATACTTTGATATGTTGTTTCTGTTGTGGCCCTCATCCCTTTGGTCTGATTTGCACACAACATATCTTTTGAGGCAACAAGCACAAGTGCACAATTTGTATTTGCATGGTGCTTGACATTTACACACTGGGAAACCAATTAGGCCAGAACGGGGGTCATTAATTTACCGAACAAGCTAGCCATGTTCGCTCTGATAACTGCTGCAATGAGCATTCATATAGTGGTGACACTGCCATCTGTATCTATATAACTTATATGTCCTCTAAAATATCTTCAACATCACCAAATATGAAAATTTTAGTTTAAAATTTTATGGGTTGTATACTTCTGTACACATGGAACCCCTGGATGGATCTCAATCACTGGTGATCACTGAGCTTGGATTATTGAATTTTTGAACTGTAGTTGTTCCACAAAGCACTCTTTCATTAGCTTTATTTGGAAATGTAATTATGTTAAAGAATATATATTAAAAAGGCAAGGATAATTTTTTCTTTTGCTTTTTAGTATATTAAGTCTAAAATTACTCGTACCCTTAGTAGATTAGGCTTTAACTAGTCTCTAAGCTAACCAAAATTTAATTTATTACCTCTTTTAATGAGTTCATATTACGCTTTTGGGGTGGCCAAAACCATCTTATATCTGACAGAGGGGCTGCAGTGGGAGGTATACTAAGATGTAAAAGAGGGTTCCCTGTTTAAAAGACATGGAGCTCACTACCAATAGCAGAACACTCAAAATACAAGTGGAAAGATACAAAAAGTATCTTAGATTTATTAAATAGTGAAGCACTGCCAAAAATCGTTGCCATTGATTACTGAGAAGAATAAAGAAATTGTTTAATACACAATCATTAAAAACAGATAAAGAACAACTAAGGGTATGAATAATTTAAGGCATAACCTTTAGGTATTTCAAAATATAGTGGCACTTTATTGTGGAAAAGCATAGGGGGAATTAAAATATAATTGGCATAAAGCATCATGCCCGTTAAGCCATTAAGAGCCTTTTTATTTACATTTAAAGAACCTCACTACCCTCCATCAAAGCCCACCATAGATTCCCCCTTCTCTCCCATTCCCTTTTCTATTCAGGATCTGGAGGTGCACAATCTCTTCAGGAAGCTGAATCTCCGCAAGGCTCCCAGACCGGAAACATTTCCCCCTAATCCCTGAAGCATTGGGCTGATGAGTTAGCTCATGCCTTCATTGACATCTTTTATGCCTTTTTTTGCCATGTGCCTTACTGCTTTGAATCATCCTTAATCATCCCCATCCTCAGGAAACCAAAGATAATTGGACTTAATGACTACAGGCCTGTGGCACTGGGTCTACTCCCCTTCTAAACCATCTGCAGTTTGCCTGCAGTTTGCCAACAGACCTGACTGTCTGTAGACAATGCTGTCAACCTGGCACTTCACTTCATCCTGAAGCATCTGGATTTCACGGGAACCCCCCTGGAACCTACGCTCGTTTGAGGACTTCAGTTATGCTCTACCACAATTCTACCAGCTCTTCCCAAGTCAATGTCAAACGGTGCCTGACTCCATCTAAAGGCGAATTAACAACTTCCTGAAAGATCAGAGGCACTACGGCTAGGAAAGAATGTCTTTGAGACATAAGCTATCAGCAATGGCCCCAGTCTTTGTCTCGTTCACCAGGGTTTATCTACGTGCACACCAACTGCTGTACCTCCAGCCTTCTGTCAGTGAAACTGATACAGCCTACAAATAATATAGCTTGCAATAGATACATCTCAGATGAAGACAACTCTGGCTTCATTCGCATTCTGGTGAAGATGCAACAACCTGGAGTCCAATGGCTAGAAGACAATGTGTCATGTTGTTTAGGCTTCTGACCCACATTAACAGAGAACTCTTAGGAGAACAGTTATAATGAATTTTATTGTAGCTAATGGAGTGAGATCCGGTAACGGGAGACAGCGTGTGACGATGTTCGGCAGGTCAGCAAGGACAGTGGGACAGCGGGGAACGGCAGGAGACTCGGAGCGTACGGCGACGTGGGAGACCGGAGACCACTGAAGGTGAGGACAGAACAGGTGAGTTGTCGTGATGTGAAGAAAGGATAATATTGGGCAGATCTTACTTGTGGATGATGTATGTTGACGCCAGGGGGGATGGTGAGAGGTGAGTTCCAATTTCTGCGGTGGAGGGTGAAGAAGCTGTCCAGGGGAAAGTGCACGCCAGATGGAAGTGATACTGGAGCGGGCAGATCGAGCCGAGCCAAAAGGAGCGTGGAAACCAGATGGATGCGGTGGACCGGAGAGAGATCTTGTGAGGAGGAAGCACTGAAGATGATGGGAACCTGAGGTGAGTACAACTGTTGTTATGAGCGTGGGAAAACGAGCAACAAAGTAACAAATTAAGATCATAAAAAAACTGGCGAACCAACTGGAGGCAAAACTAAAGCACAAGAGAACTACAAAAAAAAACAAGAGATCAAGAGAAGGCGCTGAGACATGATTACCAGGAGTAACAAACACTCAGGCGTCGAGTAGCTGGTCCACCACTCCTCTTATACGGGCCCAGCTCATCAACGCAAACAGGGTGCACCTGGGGAGGCAAACGCTACAGCAGAGGACGGGTGAGCACGGGTGAACCCCTGTGGACAGCTGGAGAAGTGCTGAAAAGGAACTCACTCTGACACAATGAAGATGATTGTAAACTCCAAGAAAGTCATGGTTGCTTCATGGGCACAATCATCACCCAGAATCTCAAGTGGGAACTAATTGTAAACTCCACCATCAAGAAGGCCCTGCCATTGTGGCACATTTTTGATTTACATACTAAATAATTGTGTTGCCTCCTCTTTACCACTGAATCCAACCTAAGTCATAAGGGGCTTGTCTTTCTATGATGGTTACCACTGGTCTTTTCTTTGCAAATTTGGTGAAAACCTTTCCAAAAAAGGGTTAAATGGTTGACACAATAGGAGCCCTAGCTTTATCCCTAAAATACAATTAGTAAATAACCAATAATATGATAAACAGAAACCACCATGCAACCCATTTACTGAAGTAGAGTGGTCTCAATTATATTAGCATATCTGAAGAAACGAATGTAGAAGAAGATATGATCAATAAAAGTATAAGGGTATTTTCCCCAGCTCATCAGTAATACAGTAGCTTGGGGCCTCTGATGCCAGACTTAAATTAGCTTGCCTTGATACTAAAATTAATTACATGATGGAAACTGCTTTTAGAATAAGTAATGAGAGACAAATGGAGGCAACAAGAAGAGCTTGTCTGCATGCTTCATTGATTATAATACCCACAGCAGGGCTTTCCCTGCCAAACACACCTTAGAGATCTCTCTATCTCCCTGTGTTTTCTTCTTCCTCCCTGATAGTTAATGCACTATTTATGTTTTCTTCAGGCTCCTGCTTTTTCATTAAATGTCTGCAGAGTGCATTTCATACATTTCTCATAGCATTCATGGAGTATCTTGCATCGTTCGTAGATTTCTGCGCACCCTATTTTAGGGATTATTACAGAAGGATGAGTGGGGATTTGGTTTGTGGTTTTTCTCATGCATCAATATTTGGCTAATTTCCAATATAGATAAAAAACCTGGCATTCAGTGGGTTGAAAAATACAGCTCGAACACGCTTGCACAAAGATGCAGAGGAGGAATTTTTTGGAGGATCAGATAAACTTGAACAAGCTCTAAGAACTGCCAGGAGACAAGTTTCTAAATTTATGCAAGTATGATCCTTAAGCAGGAAATACTGGTAGGGAAAAAAATAATATTGTGAACTGCTGGAAGATTTTTTTTGTCATTTTGAAATGTATATATATAAATCTGTTTCTACATATATTTTTGCTCATTTTCTGTTGTTATTTAGTCATTTAAAATATAATAAAGATATATAATAGGCTGTTTTCCACATTTTAAAATAACACCCAGTGCTTAGTCCACCAGATGGCCAGGTGAGCACAAAAAAAAATTAAATAACAAATCTGGCTTATCAACATTTTGGGGCTAGAGGGGGGAGGGGAGGGGTCTACTCCCGCTCCCGTTTCCTTGGAGCTACGTGGGGTGGGGGGGTCTGCGGGCTTGGAGGGGTGGAGACAGCGTCAGTGGGGGCGCTTTTTGTCCCCAACCACCAACTGCCCATTCCTACCTTGAGTGACTGCATGATTGAGTGAATGAGCATGTATGATTGTGTATGAATGTGGATGCGTCTGGGCCTGGGTATCCTCTGGCTTTCCATGCTATTCCCGTGAGGGAGGGGTCGTGCCCTGCCCCCTCCTTTCCCTTCCTCATAGTTCGCTGCTGCACTCGTCTGCAGCAGGATTGGGCCCTGGGGTGCAGTGCTGGGGGTGCGGGGGCGTGTATTGGTTTGTCCCAGATGGCTGTCTGGGGTTGCCTGTCCTTCTCTCGTGTCGGGCGGGCTCTCTGCTGGGCGCTGGGGGTGCTCAGGCATTTGGGCCCTGGGTCCTGACCCTGGCCCATGCTTGGGTGACTGGGGCCTGGAGGGACTGGTAGGGTGGTCTCCTCCGGACCCCGTCTGCGGTCCTCTGGGTGGGTGCGTGGTGTTCCTGTGGTGTGCTGTCTGATCTCTGTGCTCTTGCGTGTCCTGAACCTTGTGCTCCCTCTGCTCACTCTGGGCTCCTTGAGGTGAGTGGCAGCGGCCCTCTCTACCCATGGCTGAGCATAATTCATATAAGACCTACATCACAACTTCCGCAGGCTTACACGCAATCACAAACTATAGAGATCACAATACTTTAACTGTACCAATCTATTTATTAATAAAATCAAGTTTGCCTCATATTTTTATTTTATTTATTTATGTGATTTGTATGCTGCATCCATTGCTGTCCTTGCTCTGTTTCCGATTAAATATATCTCCGCAGGTATAATTCATTGCCTTTTCGCGGATTCCCATGCAGGTTTCATGAGGCAATCTCTTAGCAGCTAGTTTTTGGTTTCCGTTGTTTTGTTTGTTTGTTTTTGTTATTGTTTGTTTGTTTGTTTGTTTTTTTAAGTATTCATTTTTGGCCTGTGTATTGTGGAATGACAAACATTTATATTCATGTTTCTTTCATATATGCATATAATAAATATATTCATGTTTCTTTTAATACTAGAAGTGTTTGCATATAATAAATATATTCATGTTTCTTTTAATACTAGAAGTGTTTGCATATAATAAGAGTTATAACTTTTATGATAAGGCCTGCTGGATCCAGGTGGCCATGGGAAGCCGGCTATCAATCAGTTCCCAGCAGATAGAACCAAGTTAAAAAGATGTGAAGCCAGTTAGCAAAAAATACTCCCATCTGTTAAAGGATGCTTCCAGGGAGCGAATTTACTCTTTTTTCTCTTTGTGCAGAATAATCAAGGTCAGCAAGGCGTCAGCGAGGCGTGGGAATAACGGTTTCTGAAACAGTTTGTGTAAATCACATGTGATTGTTTTTTCTGACTTTGTACACTCCCTAATTTTTAATAAAACAGCCTGATGCAGAAGTAGAGCTCAGACCCGATCTCGGCT
>JAVLVB010000713.1:2304673-2318363 GCA_032876305.1 Orestias chungarensis | reverse complement strand
ATATATATATATAAATGTCAAATGAAATTCTTGTTAATACGGAATGTTATAGCTTGATGATTATAGCCAGATGTTCCAATTGGTAGATGGTCTCAAAATGTCCGGGCGCATTTTAATGTTGTTCTGACCTCAGCAGCCTCTCTGTTAAGCTCCTACATAAACAACTATGTTATTAATCTAATGTATGGATTCACAGTAATCCAATAGGGATCAGTAATAAAGGTTTAGACATTCTACAAAGATTTCATTTTAGCATCCCCAACTCCCCTCTGTATAGGTCTGTTATAGCAATAAACTTGACAATGAAAAGCAATTTATAATCTCAACAAACATGAAACACTCATCATAAAGTCAGAGGCTACCAAAAACAAATGCTGCTATAAAAGTCAAATTTGCCCAATAGCGAAAAGGTTACTTCAGTATAAAAGTTCTATTTAATAGTGCAATTGTACTGCTAAACAGAACAAAATAATTGCTTCCAGTCATATAGTTAAATTTAAACAAAACACTGCCGACACAAATAATCTAGGTAAAATACTTGATGCAATAGTAGAAGTCATACTAACACTTGTTGAGGTTTACAAACATAATCTCATCATTCAGTGTTACTATAAGATTAAAAGATAGATTTTATTCTTTTGTAACAGATTTACAATCTGTCTGCAATCTCCCTACCACTAAATAGGACTAATTTGATGAATACCCCTGACATGTTAGTGAAATCATACAGGTTAGAGTTTTAGGTTAAGGTTGTAACCCAAGAACAGGGTGCTTGGACTGAACGCACAACGCCATCAGCAGAAAATACCAAAATATGTACCAAAATATTTTAAAAATATATAATAATAAAATTAGAACAATACATATTTAGTCATGTAATTACAATGATACACGAAGATATATCAGCTGCTACTTTTAATTGGTTTGAAACTTGACCTGGTTCAATCGCTCATTGTAGAATTAACAACTAATTAAGGAATGCTAAGAAACTAGTTAAGGAATAGATGTGTATTATAAAAAGAAAGGAAATGATTTGATTTATTTAAAGCAGTTGATCATATATATGCATCATGTAAACCAGAGACAGAGAAAGCAGATCACTCTCCAACCCTTAATTTGCCCAGAATAACCGGGGGAATAGCCGAGAGGGTTAGGGATCTGACATTATTAGACGTTAAACTATTGACCTGGAAAGACAAAGAGGATTTCTCAGCGGTGTTCTGTGTCATGATTTATAGTTCGAGGTGCGCTAATTCCCTCCGGTAAAGTCAAACACTGGAGATGGGCTCCCTGTTTTTGGGGAGGTCCTTATTAGTGTGTAAAGAAAAAAAAAATCTGAGAAATTGTTTAATTACTTCAGCTCAAACGTCCTCTGATTTATGTTGAGTCTGCAAAGAAGTAAAATATTTGCCAGGTGAATAATTGAAGAAACCCATCAAGCCATTTTTATGTAAAAAAAGCGTAAACGTAAATGATGCCAAACAACCGAATGGCCAGCCATTTTATGTTTATCTTATCTTGGTCCTGACCTATCTAGCTTACCTGACAAGTTTGCCAGTTAGGCTTTGATACCTTCTTCCAATTAGTCATTCATTAAAATATGATGTGACTCTCTGAGCCCTTGTGACCACTTCTCTTTCTGACTCTGTATTAAAGAGAGAGACACTTTAAAAATAATGAGCCCATCTAGTTTGACTGTCGCTACTTATAACCTTCTAAAATACATTTATAAGATTTTACTTTATAACAATTAATACAATACATTTATACAAATGTAGGCCACTAAAACGAAAAACATTTATTGTAACATTTAATGTTCATTTAATTTCTCAATGGTTCACATATCTCTCCAGACATACACTATAAAAATCTTTAAGCTTTCTTAAAGTGTAAACTGATTTAAAAAGTTTTGTTAAGGTATTTGAAAGGACCAAAAAATATTTACCTATAGTACCTATAACAGATACCTGAAGTTATTATTCAAAACATGTTATTTTGAAATATCCTTTCTGCTGCCCATCTCATTAAAGTTATTAGACAATAATGGCTGCAGTTTCTTTAATCAGAAGCCTCTTCAGTTTCATTGCAAGACTGACGGCAACTGAAGATCCTCTCTGCCAACAGAATAACTATTCAAAATGATTTAAAGATACTTGGATGATATGACAACTTTTAATTTCCCTTTGGGATAACTGAAATATTCTTTATTACAATTGAATTGAAAACCGTTTAGCACAGTGTAATTTAAACAACACTACCAAGTGGACTGTGCCAAAATTCCTCCACAGCAATGTAAAAGACTGACTGCCACCACTTGAGGAAATTTAGAGTTAGGAGAAAATTACTTGCATTCAAATATATTTTTCCCTTGTTTAACTACTGACACCAGAGAATATTGTGGCAGGATATTTCAATTTAAACAACAACCTATGTAATCTTTTTATTAAAACCCCTAAAAAAACACTTGTAAGAAGCTCCGTGGAGCCTTTATAGATTTTGAATCAAACACAGCAGAATGTGAATGACTTCAGTGTTCTGTGTTTATACTCTAACTATGAAACGGCCCTTAAGAAGTGAAAGTAACACAATTTCACTTCTCCTGATTGGTCCTCTGAAGGATTCCGCTCAAGTGATGTTGCGATTCAATTTCACAAACATGAAAGGTAGCACCAACAAGTGCCAGCTCCTGATAAAGAAATACTGCAGTGAGAGACTGGGGTGGAGTGAAGGACTGGGGGAAATGGTTCTAAAGAACTCAGTAAACCATAAAATGCCAAACATTTACACAAGAGAGAAGCACGAGTCCAGATTAGCAGCCCCCCCAAAAAGAAGATTTTCCCCAATGAGTTGCATTCTCTAATACCATAATTTCATCATGTGTCGCAAAATAGAATATACACCCCTTCCTTGTTAGCTTGTAAGGTTTTATTACAAGTATCCCAACTGAATAAATTAGGTTTTTACCCTTTAGCTAATTTACAGTTGTCTGCTTTTTTTTTTATTAGGAGCTATATCATAGTTATCAAGAGACTTTTGTACATCCTGTCTCTGCTTCCTCGTTCAACAAGCTGAGAATAACAGTTTTATTAGATTTCAGAAGAAACGCCTGATCCTGGGAGCAGTCTAAAAAAGAAATTAGCCTGGACTTTATTGGCTCAGACGCAAAGGGGAGCAGATTGAAAAGAAGTGAGATGATTGAACTCCCTTTTATGCTGTGGTGCGTCCTTTGTGCCAGGCTGAACTGTCACTTTGATGCTATCTCTGTCATTTGAGCCTCATTCGGTGCCTTGGGTGCACCGCACAAAGGCTTATGATGCACCAGCAGAGGCCTTGAATAGGCTTGAGTAAAATTCTCCTTTTGACTCACTTCAAGCGTCACTCATTATCAAAGTACATCCCCGTAGGCAAAGACTTGGTAATGTACATAATATCAAAACAGAATAAGCTGGAAAATTGAACCTTAATCAATAAAAATGAGCTGACCTTTGAAAAACAGAAAGATTCTTTTCTTAAACGAAATTTTTATTTATGCCCCAATATAATTCTACATTATTATGCCATCAAATGCACCCAAGACAGTCTTAACATGGGCGCGAACAAAAATCTAATAACTTAAATAGTTAGAAGAAGGTGGTCTGTCATAACAGTTGAACCCTGCTTACAGGGCAGCGGACGCGGAATGACGGAGGAGGTGGAAATGGAGGTGGATGAGCAGCATCTTGCAAGACTGCCATAACTGGAGTAATTTGCACACCAGGGAGAAGAGAAAGATCTATGAGTAGGTGGTTAGGAGAGTTGATGTCTGATCTCTACATCCATTACCATAAAAAAATGTGTAAAATGTACAAGGGCTACTTGTAGAAATGAGGCGGTCCAGGAAAATGTAATATTCCAAATGGAAGAAGTATAAAGATGCTTTTGACAGTTCTTCAGCACAAGCTAATCATACAAGGCTGTGGGACAAAATATTATGATCAAAGACTGATGCAACCAGCCTATATGTGAAACTACGTTTCTTTTAAAGAGCAAATTTTAGACTCATACTCATTTACTAGGGGAATTTTTTTCATCAGCTTTTGAGTGTCATTAATTGTATGTTGTACAAAGCATAAGACAATATCGGTAATATTTCATAAATCGCTTCTTGTCAGCTTAAATCTTGCTTGTTAAAACACCTTCTTTAAAAACAAATACATAGAAAATAGTACATGTTCTTATTATATTTAAAATGAATTAAAATGTCTTTGTTAATCCAATATCCCACCACAAGAGAACAATGCACTGTAATAAGAGACTGTATATCTTCTGTGATTGGTTCTCTGCATTTCTTTCAAATAAAACCCATCATTAAATAGTGAAAATCACATCATAGTGGTTACAGTATTCATTGTGTGAGTAAGTTTTTTTTCTTAATTAAAAAAATCAAAAGAAAACATTTTCTACAACAAAAAATTAAATACATTTCTTTTAAATTTTGTTCATTTTACCTCTCTATTGTGGTCTTTTTTTTTTACATTATGTAAATTGTGGGATAATTTGTTTTTTATTTCATTATTAAATCTGTAGGGTTCATGCACAGTTACAGCTGCATTTATAGTATAAATAAAGATTAAAGGTCTATGTTGAGGAAATTTTGACTATTGAATGTGTTCATCAGTATGCTTGTGAAATATGTTATATGTAGATCAGTATTTACAAGGGTAATAACTGTTCACTAGTATGAAACAGCAAGGCTTGTGTGCAGCAACATAGTACCTTTAAATATTACATCATTCATATACATCCCTTGTTACACAATTTTTGTAGAAAATCCAGAGGATTTTAGGTCAATCCTTTTCAAACAAATTTCATTTCATGCTTTAAATCAAGCAGTGATTGCATTTTAGAGAAATTCTGTGGGGTGTATGGTACATTGAAAGAAGATCCTCTTAAGTCCCCACAGCAATGAATGAAGAATAAGATAGCCATGCCCGGTCTGCTCTGAGAATTAGGAACATAACTGCAATAGAGGGAAGAAAAGACAGTTGTTCTGATGGATTCTCCTGTCTAAAAGAGGTACACTACTCCCAGTGTCCCTGCTGCTGATTGATTTTTGCGACTGTTGTAGAACAGAGTAAAGTGCCAAGCAAAGAAGCTCTATCTCTGCTGGGTGAGGTCTTATTACTCCCCTGGCTGTAAAGCTTACTGAACCCTGGCTGAAGAGAAATAGTCGATAATAGCGACTATGTAGAAAAAATAAAGTCTACTTCAAAATCAGAACTAAAAATTCCCTGTACTTCCTTGGCAATTTGAAAAAAGTTTCTGTATGTTAAATATATGCAATAAAGAGCAATACAACAGAAAAGATACTATGAAATTTGGCAATTTTCGTAATATGTCAAATCCCTAAATCCCTATATATACTTATTGAATTATTGTTTTATTTGTATATGATCTTAACAGTGTATAAATCTCAAAAAATACATACAATAAATTAATAAAAAAATATACAATTCAAACTACAATAAACAGCACAAAAGAAAAAAACTTTGTTCTTACTGATGTGTAGAGATGGCCCTCCCCGTTCATGGCGATGTATAACCCTGTCTTAACTGACTGAATGGCGACAACTCGGAGGCCCACAGGAATGAGGTTAAACAATGCTGGAAAGAAAAAAACTTTTTAATAGAAGTACCACACATTTTTGTATTTATTTAAAAACATTTAAACTGTTTCAATTGTCTTCCAGTACTATTTATAATTATATCAAATAGTAATTATTTGTAATATTACATCATATTATATTATAATAAATGTGACACTGAGAGATTAGAGCCATTGCACTCAACTAGAACTTTAGAAGCAGTTATACTACAAGCTTCAGTTGCTGCATGGGATTAAAAGCATTGTCATGACAACAAACTGATCAAGTCTGTTCTATATTTTTTTTTTTTTGCTCTATTCCTCTTATCTATTTGCTGTTTCAATGGTAGTACAATCTTATAGAGATAATGACTAGCATTACAAATGCCATTTCAGGACACAAATGGATTAAACCTTGCAAAAAGGTTGCCAGACTACATGTTTTCGCCTAAATAGACTTATGATTATAAAGAATATAGTGGTTTATTTTTGTAGTTTCACTCTGTTTCACACTTTAGTTAGTTTAGTTTAGTTTGGTTAAACATATCATCTGACAGGTTGAGTCATGTCTGTGGCTCCATCCACCATCATGTATCAAGGCCAACCTACCCCTCCAAAGTCATTTGCGCTTTCTTCCCATTGGAAGACTACAACAAAGCTCCCTTAACAAGTTCAAAATACAATTGCTTCGTTTTAATGTTCTCAGGCACTCAAGAAAGCAACCTGTTTGGATGTAGCCCAGCACACACTCCTAGGTCTACCTGATGACCATATTACAATTGCTGTCAGGCAAAATTTCAGGGTCAGCAAGCAGTCCCGGAGTATATTACTAATAGATAATCTGTGAAAACAAATTCCAGATTCTTGGTGTCTTCTCTGTGGTTCTGCTGCAGTTTGAAGAATCATAAAGCTCTCAGTCAGAGGCAATGAATCAGGGAGGAAGATTTTAGCACTGTCAATTACACTTCAGTATATGCTTTTTTACAAATCATCTGTCTCATATTATACACTTTTTTAGAAAAATTACTACAGCCAATTTATGTGCACATTTCTAGTGTTTGGTCTTGATTTATTTTAATGGTTGTATTACTGTACTACATTGAGGTCTGCCATCGTTACTGTAAAAATTTAAGGCATGTGTATGGGTATTTGTATGGGTACGCAGGGGTAGGCTGGGAGACCAGTCAGAAGTGCGTTACAATAGTCAAGGCAGGGGATAACTATAGACTGAACTAAGAGCTGGGTAACATGGTCTTTTAGGTATGGCTATATCTTTCTTATGTTTAGTTATGTGAAGCGACAAGAGCGAGAAATGGAGGCTACATGATCTTTAAAGGTCAGCTGGTCATCAATCATGACCATACGGTTTCTTTCTGCACGGATCCAGTCTGGTTGTGAATATTGCGGTGTATGGTTGTTTTCGCTGGAAAAACAAGCAGTTCAGTTTTTGATGAAAACTCCTTCATCACCAAACCAAAGTTGACTAACTTAGTAAATCACTTTTTTTTAGTCAAATAAGAGACTCTAATATAAAGGATTACATTTTGGAAAGATTTAAAATCTTCCAAGTTCTAATATAGCATCGAAGTTTTAATAATAACATGATATCTCCATCGTGGATGCTATCTATAGGCTCCTTTTCTTTGATCAGATGTGACATATGCCAAACCCTGTCTTGCTGGCAGCAGTAAGTGACACAATGCTGAGTGTCAAGCCAGTGTTCGCACCAAGTCCAGGAATCAAATTAACCACATACCCTGAAGCAGTAGAGGAGTAGTGCCAGAACAAGGTAACAATACCCTTTTCCTCGGCTAAGCCTGCTGTTTCCTGGTACACTTTCTCCCTCAGATATAAGGACGAATTGCTGTGATCGCATGACTGTGCTTTAAGCAGACTTTTGTGCTAAAGGCTTAAAGAAAGTGGGAATATATTGATCGTAGGATTAGAAGAGACTGACAGAATCACCAGAATGATAAATAACATTAGTGTTTAACATCAAAACTGTTATGCTAGATTGTGCCAAAGGAGGTTCAAAGTAATAAAAATGGGAAAAAGTTGAGTTATGGTTACCATATGGTTTGGTGTTTAGCAGTTTTATTTTTTTTCTGTCACCTTTTTAAAAAAAGATATCCCACTGGATAAAAGATAGCACCACAATACTCACTGGAATTACTGCTGTCATCCTTGGTCCCATCAAGAGAGCCATCTGGGTTCATTTGCAAGTAGTATCCCTGCCTGCAATATAACCTGGTCACTATACCCTTGAGCTGGGGATCTGTAAGAGAAAATAGGGGAAATATAAAGAATAAAGTTGAGGTAAATGTGTATCATGTACAAATTAATGATCCTGTGCAAAAGTATTCATGCCCCCTGAAGTTAAAGTCTGGGTATTTTAACGTATGAAACATTGGTACAATAGATCATGAAAGCTCTACAGGAGCTGCAGAGATTCACTATTCGGGTGAGACAAACTGTCATCTAGCTTTGATTGAAAAGAGGCAAGATCACTGACACAAATCCATAAAAGCCTTGTTAAGCAGTTTGCTTCAAGCACTGTATGAAACACAGCAAATATGTGACGCACCACGTCAAAGTAGTAACTCTGAAGGCTTTAGATTGTAAAACTTTGAATCTGAATTCATCTTGTTTTGAGAGGAATTCTGTGACTCTTCAAGGAAGATGACAATTTTCTACTCTGTGCATTGCAAACTTCGTTCAGAATATGGATTGATTCTTTAGCAACAGAAGGAGATCTGGGGTGAGTGTCAGGACGGTTATTGTTTTGAAGCCACCTGCATGTTGCCTGTCCTGTTCCTCCCCAAAACCTTAAATAAAGTAATTACTTATGTAGCAGTTTATGGGAGCTGTCTTTATGTTTTTAATAATTACGTCCTATATTTATTCATTTAAAGTTATACCAAAGTAATAATAATAACAATAATAATGTATACTTTATTGATCCCGTAGGAAATTGTTTTTGGTGTAAACCACACCGAGGCAGCCATTTTGCAGGCGCCAGGTAGGCAGTAGCGCAAAAGGGTCTTGCCTAAGACCCACACTGGATGCTGTGGTGTATTTAGCCCTGGGCTGGATTCAAACCCATGACCTTCAGAGTGGAAGTCTGGTGACTTTCCAATTGAGCTATACAGACGAATTTATGATTATGTCTAAATGTCATCAACATGTAAACATGTTTAGTAGTATTTCATTTTAAGATGTATCAAATTCAGAGAGAGCTCTTTATTAATCCATTAATATGTATTGTTTTTTCCTTTAAAGCATAAAATCTCATAAAAGTGTTTGAAACGCCAGTTTTTACACGTTGAGAGCCTCTGTTAACATTCCCAGCTTGTAGAGCTTTTTTGAGAATTTGTTTTATAAATCTTTCTGAATGTTCTTCTCATTTTTGTTAACCATATCATTTTTTCCTCTTGATTTACCAGTGTTTGATATAATTGGAAGCTTAGAATATACAGTCCCCAAATCTGTAAATAAGTCAACCCCTACCAGGGAAAACTTCTTGTTTTAGTAGTGGCTGGTCACATGTGTGGAAAGGAGAAGTCCGGTCAGGTGGGTTTTAGCATAATTACTAAAGTCTTCATGGTCCATCCCTGTGATAAAACATGATGGAGTCAGTATAATGCTGTGGGGATGTTATTCTTCTGTGGGGACATGGAAGCTGGTCAAAGTTGATGAAAAATCTAATGAAAATGTGCCATACACTATTAACAACCATTACAGATGCAGCAAAAATTATACTGGAATGATTTTAATGTATGGGGATATTTGAGTCAAAGTGCAGAAGAAAGTCAGGCTAAAAATAAAATAAAGAAGCCCCAACAACAACAGAGAAAACTGTTGATTTATTCTCTTTAACTGATTTGATGAAATTTGAGGGTTCGGTGGTTTTGCTAAAATGCAAGGTATTAAATCAGGTGGAGGCTGAGAACAAATCCGCACTATATTCATTTTTACTTATTTGGAAAAAAAGAAAAAAGTACTTGTAATGCATAAAATCTGGATAAATTGATATAGGTTTACTGTATATAACAAAATGAGCTATATGCTTGCGTATTTAACAGAATTTTGTAACTGCCATTAAAACAGCATGTTTTGCTTTTCCCACGTCCCCTCTCCCCCTCTTTCTCTCTATCTCTTTCTGTTTGCTGGCAAATCCCAGAGCTACCTCTATGGGCTCATAAGCCCAATCCTGCTCAGAAATAGACCATCCAATTATAGGCATCAGAATTAATATGTGGCTGTCTGACTCCCACAATGAACCCAACAGCACCCTCTCTGGGACACAAGAGTGTCTGTTTTCCATCCCCAACCCAACTAGGGGATTATCCATGTAATTACAGTAAATAAATACCTTCTGTGGTTAGATTGCTCAGAGCCAGTGCAGCTTCATGTGTCACACTATGTTTTTTAGTGGTTTCCACATTTTAATGTCAAGATATAAAAAAGGAGCTGGGGAGTATGAGGGAATAAAGCATAGTAGGGTTGTTGATTGAAATAATTGAACAAACGCAGTCGGTCTGCAGGTGCATATCTGCACGTGTCAGGGGTTATATCTGTTCAACAGAACATTTACTGTAGACACAGCCATCACACAAGATTACTAGAAAGATATGGGGAGGTAAGAAATCAACTTTTTCTGAACCACTAAACCATCTTTCCCAGCAAGCAATTGTAAGCAACTGTACATAAGTAAGATGTACAGGGTGAAATTCTGACATTTTTTGTGGCCATGCAAGCCTGATAATATTGTTAAGTTGGGAACATATCCCACACCTGTTGCTCCTCATCAATGAAAAGGTGTCCAAGAGAAAATGTGTCTGTGATAAAAAGGTGTCAAATTTTGTAAGTAACAACATTATTTTTGAACATATTATTCATATGTATGTATGTAATTGCTATAAAACATATCATCCAAAACCTTTACACATAGAGCCCATTTGCTGCAAGAAATTTATGACACAGAAAACACTTGTGTATTAGGGCCATCAGAAAGGAACAACCAATGCTACCATTATCAAAAAAGACAAGTATAGCGGAAAACCAAACCTTACAATCCACATCAAACCCATTGTGAAACACTGGGCTGGCAGCCTCCATGTCAAGTAACGGGTTCTCTTTACCAAGAACAAAGGAAGCTGGTCAGAGTTGACCTAAATACAGGGCAATCCCTAAAGAAATTCTGTTAGAGGCAGTGGAAAACAGGGACTGAATTGGAGGTATATCTTCCAGAAGCACAATGACCTTGAACATATACCCAGAGTTACAATGGAAACATTCAGGTCAAACTATATTCAGGTATAAAAATGGCCCTCTCAAAATCCTGATCTGAATCTTTGAGAAAAATACTATTTACAGTTTTCATCCAATCAGGCAACTGATGATATGTTTAAAGAAAATGCTGGTAGAGACATACAGCAAAAAATTATAACCAGAGAAACAAAGAGACATGCACTTGCAAACAGACAGAGACATTTCTTAGAAACACCTCTTTGATGCCAGGTTTAGGTATGCTGTGCAACATAGAGGTCCCAATCCTGCTGTACTTCAGCGAGGTCCAGGGCTAAACAGACATTTTTACATGGATTTTTTTATGAGACATCAATTCCGTCAAGCAGATCCCTTTGTGTTGATACACAAAGTTAGCAAACATGCAATCGATCATGGACTCTGACCAGCTTTTAAGCAAGGTGTATGTGTGTGTGTGTGTGTGAAGCTGGGGGTGGTAGATTGATTTTCAACAACAATCTGAAATAATTAAAACTGTATTCATGGTGGCTTTATAGGAGAATTGTGTGTGTTGTGAGTGTGAGCTTGTATGTTAGAGCTCCTCTGTGGAGCTATAAATCATGCTGGTATATATAGCTGGTATACATATTCTCATTCCTGCCTAGTTCGTCTATTACCCACCCATCTGCACCTTTCCTTATCCGCAATATCCTCATCACTTAACTATCGCCTTAATTCCCAACATTTAATTTTTAACCTGTCATCTCTCATTCTGATTCCTTAAATCTTTATTACGTATCTCTACCTCTTCAATGTAGCTTATAAAATGCCCTTGTTCTCTAGCCACACTCCTCAAGACTTAGTACTTTTATTGTTCCTAACTTTACCCCTTAATTCATTCATCCATGACCTCTCAAACTAGCCTCCCCCATCTTTATCCCCCATATCTTCCTCATCCCTTCCACATCCCTCAACCTAACTTCTTTCATTTGTCATCTACCATATAAACCTCACTCAATTTTATACCTCGTCCCTGCCTCCTTTATTCACTATACATAGTACATTCAGCTGTCACTCTTACTTTCTCATCAAGCTTACCCACCTCATTACATCTCTCATCGCTAATTCTAACTTTCCTCCCTTGTATCCCTCATTTCTAAATTCTACGATTGCAATCTTTATTTCCATCATTTAATTGTATTAATTCCTTCACCCCTTACCACTCAGGACCTCCTCCAGTCAATATACCATTTATATTGCTCTTTTATACATCATTTATCTTTAACCCCTCAAATTGACCTGCATCCTTTATCCTGACTTTATCCATCCTTCCTTCTAGCCTACCTCTTTCATTCGTCATACTCAGCCCCTTCATCTTCACTTATCTTCTTTATCTTCACTTATCTGCTTTATTCTCATCAAAACAGTCTACACCCAACTATTCATATTCACCTCCTTTATCTCTCATCCCAACATCATTCATCATCATCTCAACCTCTTGCATCCCCCATCCTAAATTCCTTAATCCCTAATCTGCACTGTTTCCAGCACTTATTCCTGCCTCCTAGATTCGTCATGCCTACTCTGAGTGTCTATCTCTAAGGCCTTATCCCGCAATTTTTACCTAATTCTTTTAAGGCATTCACATTTATCCTGAACAAATCACTCATCCTTGCATTCTTGGGGTCTAGTTCTCACTTGTAAAATTCTACATATTCATTCAATGGGTTTAATATCTGAATTGTATTCCTCAAACCAAGAAAGAATTGGGTTTTGTTGACCTTTGATTGCTTTTATGGGTTTAAAAAATGTACTTAAATGGTAACTCGCAAGTGCTGTTAATCACAGATGGGAGCCAGTTTATCCTCAGGTGTATCAACGCTGCTTTTTTTTTTTTTTAAACATTAGCACTGTATGTTTCTACATCTCTGTTTCTAGGGAAACAGAGTGCCAGTTTGGGATCAGCAGGGGGGTTTCCTTGGAAAACAATGTGCATCAGTAGCACAAGATTTCAAAGTGCTCTGTTGTACAACCCTGGTCCTTTTTACATATAAATTGGCCTGTATCAAAGAGGGTGTGAATTTTTTTTCCCACATAAGTGGCCTCTCCACAACTCCCTCGGCGCATCTTCTTGTCTTCTTTTCTGTTGTGTCATTCCTGTGTTTGTGCAGACACACACGTCAAGCTCGACACAAAGTAAGCAGAGCATGAACAAAGGACTGGCCCGGACACAAACACACTCAGCCACTGTCTTTAAAGAGACTTTGCATTGACTTCCATTCATTTTTCATTCATTTCTATAGCCCAACCCTGAGACTTACACTAAACTTAACCACTACCAGTACATAACTAACCCTAAACCTAATAAACTCAGTTCACACTTTAATCTTAAATTTAACTAAATAACAGAGCTTCTTCCTGTGTGGCCCGAGCTTTAGACACCATAAAAAAACTGTGTGTCCTCACAACATAATTTCTTTGAAAATGGGCCTTACAAGGCGAGAAATGCTAGAGCAAACACACACCCGAGCAGGGGCACAGCTGCAGCAGCACTTGTAGACTGCTTTCAGCTCTGTCCTGTCTGACCAACTTTGAATGTTTCTGGAAAAGCAGAAGGGCTTTTCCACATCTGCAAGGAGATACCCTTAGTGCGTCCAAAACATATTCACAGCTCTGTTCATATTTTCGTATTTGTGTGTATGATAAACAAAGTTTGTAATGAGTGGGAGGAGGAAAGGAAAAACTTACATAGTTGTCAACAATTTGAAGTAAAAATTAAAGCATGCATTTAGTTTTTTTTTTTTTTTTTTTTTTTTTTTTT
>JAVLVB010000713.1:2292239-2304573 GCA_032876305.1 Orestias chungarensis | reverse complement strand
GGATAGCATTGCTGAAAGGTTAACCTTTCCGGAGGTCCAAGTCATTTGTAGTCTAGTGGTTTAATTCCAGGATTGGTCTGCATTTAGCTATATCCATTTTTCCATTAACCCTTGTCAGGTTTCCTGCATCTACTGCACAGGTGGTTTTGCATGTAGTTTGAATTGTTTAATTTTTATCTTATTTTAGCAGAGCAGTTCTTCCATGTTGAAAAAACATTGGTTCTTTACAAATTGCAAAAAATATGTTTAGGTGTTACAAACCTTGACAAAGTACAAACATTTAACATTCACTGTAAATCAGATAAGAGCAGTTACAGCACAGCTACCTGCTTTGTTGTCATTGAAAGTGTATTATATCGGATGGATATAGGGGAAGCGGATAAAGCACCTGTTCTGTCAACACCTCAACTGAACAAACATTCAAAGGGCAAGAACCCAATCATCTAAGAAGGACCTTCACATCATGCAAACTAATCTAATCTTCCAATTTGTGCAAAATGATCTTATGGGTCATGGATCTAATCTAGTGGGATAATTAGAGCCAGAGTAGTGAGATTATGACCCAAAGCTAGATAGGGCCAGAGCTCACTTACTGGCTCAGGGTATAACAGGATTTACAAAATGCATTTAATAATTTGGAAAAAAAAGAAGAGAAAAAAAACACCGAGTCGGTATCAGTCATCAAAAAACAAGAATGAATTGAAAGGAAAGCAGATGTGACACTAAATATTTTAGCATATTCCCAAAGTTGCCAGAAGAGAACAGAGGCCACATCTGTGAACGATACTGAGCTCCTACTTAAATTACAACAGCAGATCATCGTCTTTTTTATAGTTGCATAATACAAAGCAAAGCTACACAAAGAGGTGACTAAATAAGCCAATCGAGAGACCCAAAAGCCCCCAAAGTATGTCAGATCTAGTCAATGCAGCCTACAAGAAAAGTAAATCTACAGTACTGCTACGTTCACAGGATCAATCTTCACTGCCAAAAGGAAAACAGGACATATGGCTTCTTTTATGTCACCCTTACTCCCTCATCTCACACATCTTAGAGGAACTCTGAATCTCAATTCAGTCTTTGTTCATCCTATTGAATGCCAGAAAGGGGCTCTGTTCTTGGCATAGCTGTCATCACAAAGCTCTGTGTTTGTTTTTTTTGTTTTATTTTTTGGGGGGAGGGGGGTTGTTTGTTTTCACCTGGGAAACTCTGTGCATTAAACTCAAAACCCATGGGACTAGTAGTTCACAGTCATCGTGGTCCAGACAATCAAAAACAAAAAGTCTCTCTGACCTTATATTAAATCAGGCAGTAAGCGTTCCTCATCTGCATGCTTTGGTGATTATGTTTGGAAAATAAAAGAAAGGGGAAAATATGAGATGTGGAGAGGAAGGTTCATCTTCATGTCAGGATCAAATCAGTGATGTATTTTCCATTTCCCCTTTAATCATAAACAAGTACATGTTTAAGACAACAGAAAGTAAGAGATAGTTTAGATGGTAGCAGAGGAAATTGGGACAAAAATAACTTTTATTGCAGCCTCTCTTTTAATTATGTGAATTTTAGGAAGCATTGGCTATTTCTTAAACCTTAATTACTCAGCAGAAACTCAGGAGTAAACTTCATTTTATAGCTTTTTTAACTTTGTTTTTGTTTTCAAGAAATACAATACAATATGTCTGAAGTTGAATTAGATCAGAAATTATTCATTGGACTCATCAGAACAAAATCCTTGCTATAAATAAATACTACAATAATTATATGCATTGTTACCATCCATCCATCCATTTTCTATATACCCTTGTCCCTATCGGGGTCGGGTGGGTCTGCTGGCGCCTATCTCCAGCTTACAACGGGCGAGAGGCAGGGGTATAACCTGGACAAGTCATCACTCCATCGCAAGGCAACACAGAAACATACAGGACGAACAACCACTCATACACACACTTACACCTAAGGACAATTTACAGTTCCCAATTAGCCTAACAGTCATGTTTTTGGACATGAAGCCGGAGTACCCGGAGAGAACCCACACATGCTCAGGGAGAACCAGCAAACTCCTTTCAGAAACACCCAAGACCCAAGGTGGAATCAAACTCAGAGCCTTCTTGCTGCATGGCAACAGTGCTACCCAATGTGCCACTGTTCAGCCGCCATCGCATCTCTGTAAAGTAAATTCATTGCACTGTATTTTCATCATAAACTATTTTCAAATGACCAAAATATTGATAATTTGAAACAATTTTGATTTATTGGTTTTGGATCCTTTAAACCTATCAAGTGGTTTTTACTTGAGCAGTATATGTTCCATTGATTGACCTTGAAAGATAAGGCTATTGATGATACATTTAAAAAATATTTTTAATTATGTATTTATTTATTAGTTGAATTGCACTGCTTTTGAACCTGCATACAGGATAGGAACATCAACCTAACAATTAGTCTCCTGCAGAAAAGGAGGCTCAAATTCACTTCTCAGATAAACATAACATCACCTTCTGTCCATATCTATGACCACTGGGACATTCTAAACACTGCTCCAAATACCAAGCGATCCTCCACGGACCAACTAAAAAGAGCGACAGCCGCTTACCACAGAACACAGACCATGACATAGCAGATTGAAGGATAGCTGATTATAAACCTCCAATTATAATGAACTCTGACCTGTGTCCAGATGTGTCCTCTGTGGCTATTATATGGATCCTGTTCTATCAAATCCCATTTAATCCATGTAATCACCAGAGTCTAGTGAAGGAGACATTTCATCATGTTGTTCAGTTGTGGAAGCAGGCAGTATCACAGGGACTCACCAATCAAAAGGGCTCTTCTTTTGTGGACAAGATGAGAGGCTAAACTGGGCCGGTTAAACTTCAAGTGTAGCCTGGATTGTTCCTGTTAGGTAACTTGTAAATTAGGTGGAGTTTAAGTGGATTTAAAGCAACAGGTTTGAAACCTAATAATTTTTAAAGAAACCTGCAGTCCCCAGAATTGTTTCAAAACCATCCATTTTCCTCTGAATTAAACCCACTGTTGTCTCCATTTTCATGGAAGAAGTAATTATTGACAGTGCTGTTTATTAATCCCAGTGTGCCACATTGCAGCTAAAACGTTTTATGACATTTTCATAATTGGAATGAGTTTTAGCCTGAGCGAGAGGCTGTTAGTCGTTGAATTGGAGAAAAAGCATCTTTCCGAAAGGTTTTAACCCTGATTCTAATCAACATACC
Source organism: Orestias chungarensis (assembly GCA_032876305.1). Classification (NCBI taxonomy): domain Eukaryota; kingdom Metazoa; phylum Chordata; class Actinopteri; order Cyprinodontiformes; family Cyprinodontidae; genus Orestias; species Orestias chungarensis. The sequence continues at coordinate 2,301,343 of JAVLVB010000713.1, read as the reverse complement.
AAACTTTGTTTTACGAGTTTTGTACCTAAATCCGTTGGCTTGGCATTCTTATTAAGTTGTTGTATATATATGCAATAAAACGATTACAAACTTTACACAAATCTGCAGCTGTGAAAGCCTAATATATTTTTCTAAATCTTTGGTAGACTACATATAACTCAGAATTTCTTTCAGTCCAGGAAACAAGAAAATGTCCAACTATGACAACTTTTCATACAGAAAAATGCAGGGAAATGCATTTATGTTGTTCATTGGAAACAGTGATGAATTAGAAGTATAATGTCTGATTGTATATTGATAGCAAATAATTACACTGACTGCAACAATCAAAAATAAAGATATGAACAAATCAGGCTTCCTCTCCTTTCTGATCAGGATTACTGATTTATATTTTAAAGGTTCCCTGCTGATTCCAAACTTCTCCAATTTGGATGTATTATGCTCTATAAATCGTAACATATTACTAAAAATATGTTTCAAATTCACCAGAAAATTAGGGTTATAAAGCATCATTAACTTTTCCCCCAAACTTTATCTTAATTTTAATCACAGAACAAGGTCAATGGAATGGATGCTATTGTTGCTAAGTATAGACTAGAAAGAATTGCAGTCAATTTTTGTGAATATCATGGATAAATTAGATAAAAAAGATAGAAAAAGGAATGTATCTTATGTTCTGATATGAGGTAACTTTGAATTTAGCATAAAAAAAACATTTTTCTTATCTATTTCTAAACAAAAAGCAAATTCTTCACAATGTCACCTACTGATCAAAAACATGAATCGGTATTGGGAGCTGTGGTCAATTATTCCTTATCTGAAAGTGTTTACCCATGTTCAGGCTTTTGCCAAGACATATTGGTTGCTTAGGCATGAATGACCAAATTTTGATTTATTTTAATGCTAAAACAGTTAAAAGGTAAGAGGCAATTGTTTTTAAACCAGTAGGAAATTACAGAACACCAACCAATCAGGATTTGTGTTGTAATAAACTCTAAAAGTGCAACAAAGTACCCGTGTTATAATAGAAATAGTCAAACTTTTTAGTTTCAAAGCATTGACTTAATAGAAAGAAAAATAAGTCTTTATATAATCTGCTGATCACTGATGAGAGTAAAGCGAAGGAACACTGACTGACTGTGATTAATCCATTGCTGTAGCTCCATAGAAGTCTGAGTTCTAACTTTTTTTAAATTCCTAATAATGAAAGGGAAATCTTTCTTTTCAGGATTTGAGCAGCAAACTTAAATTATGACAACCTACCTTTTTTTTATTTTAAGGCTCAAAAAAGAAACAGGTTGTATAGCAAATGTTTTAGCTAGAGCAGATTTGAATTCAACACAAAAATGACTCCTTAAGAACAGTTAAATAATATTCAGAGTTTGCAGAATACTAACTTCTCATTTTATAGATCATCATCAAGAGAAAATAAGCTGATTTCCATCTCTGATTAGTGCATCTATATTCATATGTGGAAAAACAAACCACTTTGCATACTGAAGTTCCCAGACCTTGTCTCCGTAGCCTTCGCTTCCTGAGCCCGAAGATGCGCACTTTAGAAAAGATGTCGACCAGGTTCCCATTGCAGAGACCCTTGTTCTTGTTGGGGCTCTTCCTCCGTCGGTTCGTGGAGGGTCTGTCCAAGTGCTGCTCCCGCGCTTGCCTCTTCTGTCTGATCAGCCCACTTGCGATGGCAGCAGCCATGGCTCGGGAATGTCAGCCGCTGCTCGGGGGTTCCGGTCTGCAGAGAACAGCCGGCCGTCGGAGCTCACAGCCCGGGTCACAGTCCCATCCCGGCGGGGTTGGGGGTTTTCTGATCGCTCTTTTTTTCCTTTGCCGTTTGTTCAAACACTACATGATATTGGTGTTGCTAAACCGGATTCCCATTATCATATGCAATAGTCTTGAGCATCTTCATAAGTACTCCCACTCATCAGTTATAATTCTCTCGATATGAAGCGCAACTCATGTGCAAGATCTGGCAAGAATATCCATACCTGTAGCCTGCGTCTGGTCTCGACAAGTCTTTAGAAATACCTAACAGTTGCGCTGCATCTTCAGTGTTAAAAAACAAACACTTTTCTCCCTTTACATTTTTAAAAGCTTTATCCTTCTTGGTTGTTGTGCAACCAAGCGCTGCTCGTAGCCTGCGTCTGGTCTCGACAAGTCCTTAGAAATACCTAACAGCTGCGCTGCATCTTCAGTGTTAAAAAACAAACACTTTTCTCCCTTTAAATTTTTAAAAGCTCTATCCTTCTTGGTTGTTGTGCCACCAACCGCTGCTCGGCCAGCTGCAACAGGGACGCTCGAGCATGTGCGCCTCCGGGCGACCAAGCAAACACAGCAGCCTCCAAAAGAAGAGGAAAAAGAAGAAGATCACCGCCTGACTGAGAGCGGAGGACCCAACGTTCAAGACGCTGCGCGATTATCTGCAAATTCCTCTTCAATTAATGTCGCGTAAAATGTGCCTCGTCTCTCGGTCTGGTGACACAAGCAGTCAGTCAGTCTGGCCAAATAGGAGGGCAGAAGGGAAGATAGCTGAACCGAGCACCCTGTAAATGACGTCTGCGTAGTGTGTAGATAGAAAGATGTGAACTCCCCCGACGATCGGCGCTTTATGTGACCTGTGACATTGTGGGGCTTCCTGCGCGTTCGGCAATCGGCGCGTAATTGGAGAGCAATGCCAAATGATAAACGGGGGGGGGGGGGGGGGTTCTTACGCTCAATATGAGAGAGAGAGAGAAAAAAAGGAAGGGTGTGATAATCATTGGTATTAGCCTGTACGCCCCAGATCAATATAATTCCCCCTCATCAACAAGTCCTAACCACTGGCTGCACCCCCAGGAGGAAGGATGCCACAAATCCCCGCATGGAGAGGAATAAACAGCTGATTTGTGTTGTGTTTTTTCAGATCAAAATCAGATATAAAATTGGTTTATCCATCCATCCGACTTTAAGTATTATTTTATATCTTTACGATTTACAGCAATGAAGATATGCACAGTAGCATAACTTCGTTTTAAATAAAAGCAGAACTCGAAGGTCTTTCGGCTCAGATGCATGTCCTCAACAGAATTCAGCACCACGGTCAGCGCCAGTGGTTTGAGATCCACGCTGAGGTGGTGGAGAGCTTTTACTGCAGACAACTCCCTTGAAACGTCGGCTGCTGCATCCCAGTACTTTCACCTCAGCGTGCTTTCTGGTTCACAATATTAACAAGAACATGCAAATAAAATATAATTAAAAGGAACGTTAAAAAACAACTAACGTTTAAAGAGAATTAAATGAAGGACTCAATCTTAAACAGGACAAAATTAAAACTCAAGAGAGCCATCTGCTGTTTGTGGCTGTAATTAAACATGCGGGCTGCTTGGAGGGATGCTGAGTCTCGCTGCATCCCTCTAAAAGCGCGTTTACTCACAGTCCATCGCATTAACCTGTTGATCTAGAGCCGTATTAAACAGTGAATAAAGGCGCTTGAATTAAAGGTATAACAAGAACAAGCGTTTGAGAACACTTTTATCTCCAGATGCAGATTGCAATGTCGCATTGGATCAATGGACAGTCATTCCTACAAGGTTTATTCTGATATTATATACTCATATTTATTGCCTAATTATTTTTTGGACAGGAAGGGGATGCAGCACAAGTTTATGACTCGTGGCTTTCTGCCTCTTCTAAGGATGCAGTACACGCTCCAGCCAGCAGCGGACACTGTCTGCTCAACAATGATCCCTCAGCAGCATTTTAAATGAGCATTGAAACTATGACATATGAGGCAAACATGTGCCATCTGTTTTTTACTTTTTGTTTTGTTTTGTTTTTCAAGTTTATATTCTGTTTCTGTATTTTAGAACTGTTGCAATGTGAGTAAACAATAAATGTAATGTGAACCCACTCGTTAAAAAACCTGAAAGGGCGAAAACAAAAGTTATTCTGCTAAATTCTAAGGTGTTTTCAAGCATAAATTTTTGGATTAAAGATAATCGGGCCTTTTTATTCAAAAAAATCAATTTGCTATATGTATTCCTACCACATTTTATAATGTTGTAGAATTATATTGAAAATATGAAATGAAGTGGAATATTTCACCCAAAAAATAAAAGTATTGCCCAACTGCAGAACTAATAAGACATGGATTTCAGCATTTATCAAACAAGCTGCTATAAGAGGCCACTTAAAAATCACAAATGGTGGCACTGGAAGAGCTTTAATGATGCACAGCTGAGGGAGAATGGTTACTGAAGTACTTTTTGCTGGACAGTCAGCAAATTTGGCAAGATGAAAGAGATTCTTAAAAGAAAGCCTTAGGTAGTGCTGCCTGGTGAGTTGAGACAAAAAAGAAACAAATAACATGAATAGATGACACATCATCCCGACAGGGAATGACATTGGTGGCAGCTTCATGCTGTCAAGATGCTATGTCTGCCCTATCAGCAGGAACGGAGGTACTGATTGGATAGAGCTACATGTAGGGCAAGGCCTAAAAGTAAGTTTATCAGAACCCCCCCCCCCAAAAAAATGAATAAATAAATAAATAAATTTGTGGATTTTTTCTAAGTTGCATAATTTTGTTCTTCACAAACATACTTCGTATTATTATATCATAAAAATTATAATAATACGATAAAATAAACACATTGAAGTTTAAGCTTTTAATGTGACGAAACACTTAAGGGCTTTGGATCATTTATAAAGATACCATATAAAGTAAATTTTACAGATTAATTTTATTTTATTTTTAAGATACTATACAACAAACAGGTTTATTTTTTGACAAATGCAGTTTGGTTCATATTCAATTTTACACCAACTCCAATGTTGGTCAAATAAAATAAGTTAATGTCACAATCTGATGATAATGTTTATTGTAGGAATGAATTTTGACTTGACATTGAATAATAATAATAACCGGAACAGAGGAGCGAGAAAACAACAGATTAATAAGCGACACGAGAACCGATCAGGTAACTAGGAATAAATAAATAAACTGTGAGGAGGAGAGGGTGAAAACAAACTGAGGCTACAACTAAATAAACAAAACAACCTAACGCAAAAAAATGGAGGACATAGAGGAAGAACGAGACCAGCAAGAAACACAGCGAGCAGGGGAAAAACTTACAGGGACGACGGGCGGCAGAAGGCAGGAGGAAACACAAATGACTCAGGTAAAGCAGCAGGTTAGCACAAGGGAGGGAGAGCAATGTTCCAGCGGCGAGTGAAGGAATGAGCCAGGTTTAAATACTGCACTCGGGAATAGTGACCTAGAGTACATAAATGATTCCAGCTGTGATTATGAAGACGTGGACAAAGAAAGAACAGTGAGAGACAGAGGAATAAACAGAAGGGAGGAGTGGACAAAAGAAAACACAATACTAACAACAACAATAATAATAACAATGATAATAAAAATAATAATAATAATAATAATAATAACTATAATAATAATAATAATAATAATAATAATAATAATAAAAGTTGTAATAATAATAGATAGATAACAGAACTGCTAGATAAACTAAAAGGAAAACACACACTGAACCTAACACTATAAATAATAAAGAGAACGCTAACTAATCACAACACCGGATACATAAACCACTACCCCAAAGCAAACAACAACAAAAGACAACAGGGATCATGACAGTTAATTTCAATGCTAATGACTAAAGATTACAGTTAAATTCACCTGATTGTATTATATCAACTGTTGAAAGAATATATTTCAAAGGAAGCCTGTGGTGTGGACTGTAATACTTTGCAGCAAGTTCCCACACTTCATATGTCTTTAAATCCAAAAAAAGATAGAAAATTAGACATTGCCGGTTCTTTTGCTTTTGCAAACAAAACAAATTCTCAGAGGACTGCTACAATATAACTTTTAATCAATTACATTATGATAAAATATCATTAAGTTTATTGTTGTTCTTTAATTTTAGTACAGTACATTGCAACTCATAATTATTCAAGTATTTGCTAATTAATGCAAAACAACAAATAAAATTATTAATCTGTTTGTTGGGTTTGCCTTGGATATTGGTAATAAACGTTCAAAACATTCATGTCTAAAAAATTTTCAAGCTGATTGCAACATATTTAAAAAAAACTTTTTAAAACCAGCGTCAAAAGCGAAAGATGTCCACATACCTACATTTTTCTTTCTCTTGTACGTGAATGTATGAGAGTCCATGGCAATCCCATTCCATTTCTAAGTCGAGCTCTTGCCATAAGACGCTTAAATGGCCCATTTAAACTCCCCCCTTTAAAAGACCTGATATCGTTAGTTTGAGTTGACAGGCTGCCCTGAGCCGTTCAAATTCATTTGTTCAAGAAAGCCTTAAACGTTTCATGCATTCCCTAAATTAGCTTAACAAGAAGGGCATTAAGGTGAACACATTCTGACACTTTGTCTAATCCCACAGTCTACTGGTGCCACAAATGTGATCTGATGAAATGTTGCCACAGGCTCAAATTTGCAAGACATGAAGGAGTAAAAGGAAAACAACAACGTGTTTGTGTTTTTTTTTTTTTGTTGTTGTTTTTTTTTCACTCACAAAGCGCTTCCCTAGGTAATCAGCAACCACTGCATGAATCATACCTCACCTGAACGGAAAACATTGCAATCTCATTTGCACTAATTTAGCAGAAAACAGAAACAGCAATGAACGCAGCCTCAGCCTCACCAGTTCAGGACATTTAAATCCAATCTCCTCTAGGGGGAAATTAAATTATCTCTGTTCAATGTCCTGCTGCTGGGGCAGAGTAAATGTCACGCTGCAGAAACTAGGGATACACAAAAAAAAAAAACTGCCTCTTTTCGTCACAGAAGCCAACTTTTCGTTGGCTTCTGTGAAATGAAGGATTAATACACCTAAATAACGCATTATCCGACTTAAAATTGATGCGATCAGAGATTAATAACGAACTTGTTGTTTTAACGATACACAGGTGTTTCCTACTTGTGTCCTCGTTTATTACATTTGCTATTCAACAAATGCATTGTAATAAATCCATCTTCAGAAGTCGTTAAAGCCAAAAGAGCCCCTTATGGACTCTGATTGCCCTCCAGTGCTTACATGTCTGTCTCATTTGTTTTAATGACCGTAATAGTCTGAGCTAACCAGAGAGTATATAGAAGTGGCTGCTTATAAAGAAATAAATATAGTGAGCAGGGAAACATTTTATGTATATTACATCTTAAATGTATTATGATACAACTGTAAATTGCGTAACAAAGCAAATTAAAACTAACTCCTGCATAAAGACATACTGAAGTAATTACTGTGTTAAATACGCAATAATAAGTTAACTAGGCTGCTACGTTAACTAGACTGTAGATCAGCAGGGGGCCCTCAGCATATATCATATCATATACACTACTCACAAAAAGTTAGGGATATTTGGCTTTCGGGTGATATTTGTGGAAAATGTAAGAAGTTCCCGCTACAGTGATATCATATCACGAAAGTAGGACATTTAAGTAGAAGGATACACTGGTGATTTCCTCATCTCAAACAATTTTTTGAAACAACATTAACATTTGTTAACAACAATGGTGTGTACAACACAACAAAAAATGTCAATGTCTCAATAACTCGTCATGTGCCCTTGAGCATCAATTCCTGCTTGACAACGACGTCTCATGCTGTTCACAAGTCGACTTATTGTCTGCTGAGGCAGGACATCCCACTCTTCTTGAAGGGCAGCCCTCAGGTCATTGAGGTTTTTGGGTGCAGAGTTTCAAGCCTCTACATGGCGACTCAGTCGATCCCACAGGTTTTCAATGGGAGTCAGGTCTGGAGAAAGTGCAGGCTACTCCATTTGAGGTACACCAGTCTCCAACAGCCGGTTCCCTTATGATGCGACCCCGATGAGCTGGAGCATTGTCGTCCATGAAGATGAAATTAGGCCTGTGTTGATCATGTTGGGGCACAATCACTGGATTAATGATGTTATTCAGGTAGTATGGGCTTGTCACTGTACCATTCACAAAGTGTAGGGCAGTTCTATACAGATTGGACACACCTGCCCAGATTGTGACACCGCCACCACCAAAAGCTCGTCTGGTGAAAACAGTGGCTGATGCATAGCGCTCACCTTGACATCTCCAACATCGTTGGAGGCCATAATTTCTGCTCAACGTGAATCCACTTTCATCAGAGAACAGCACTGAGGCCCACTGGTCCCTCGTCCAGCGGAAATGTTCCTGATTCTGATTTCTGATTTTGATTCTGATTAAACCCTTAGTGTTATATCGTAAGACGCTACATGAACATCTTAACGGTTCAGAGACCATGCCTAACATACTTAGCTATAAGAAGAAGTATAATATAATTTTTTTAAATCTTTGCTCACATAATTTAAAGTGCTTTTCATCATGTACAGTAACATACATGCAAAAGCATATGACAGACCAACAACAAGTTGCCTCATACCACCCCTTACTTAGAAAGATTAGACTGGTGCCGAGGTGTGGAGCTCTCCAACAGAGACTTTAATGAAACAGTGTGGTGTCAAACTGTTAGCTCCACTTACAGCCCGTACCAAACCACAAAACAAAACTGTGCTTAGCTCCAATTTTGCTAAAGCAAATGTAAATGAAAACAGTCTAACAAGCTGTAAATTAGGGTGTTCCTTTAGTTCTTTTGGCAACTGTGAAGGCTATGTCTGAAGACGACAAAGAAAAGAAAATACTTATATTTTTTAAATGATTACACCAAGAGTAAAAGTGGTCACAGCAAGTAGAAGAGGAAGAACTAGGATCTTTTAGTGGTGGTGGCTAAACAAAGCCCTGAACAAAAATAAATAAATAAATAAAAATCATAAGGGAAAAGACTTAACATCTTGGTCACACAAGTCCTTTCTGATCCCCATTCGGCCCTTTTCACACACCCTTCGCCAGCGTTTGATCCTATTGCAGTGTGCCTCGTCAGCAGCACTGAAGAGTGAGGTTCCTTGGAGAAGCCGTGAATACTGTGGGAGAATATCAATTAGTCCAAACCCCTATGGCAAGGCCTCCCTCTTAAGCTGAAAGCTGACACGAAATGTGTGTGTGTGTGTGTGTGTGTGTGTGTGTGTGTGTGTGTGTGTGTGTGTGTGTGTGT
>JAVLVB010000713.1:2261724-2292139 GCA_032876305.1 Orestias chungarensis | reverse complement strand
ATGTAGGGAATGGAGAGGCATTTAACTTTGGAAGGACATGACAGAATCCTAATGAGAGCGTATTTGGTTCATGTCTATATCTTTTAAATATACACACTTAAAACAGAACAACCGCTTTATTTAATGTCAGAAGTTAGAAGGTAGAAGTTGGATATATTCTCTTTATATATATGATTGTGGTGATTGATTCTCCGGATAGGTTTTAAAGCATGACTCAGTGCCAAACAAGACAAACTAAAGGATATTTGCACAGAAAATTATAATTTATTTGCATAATTGTGGGCATCTTGAGCATAACAGTAAATCTAAACACATACATCAAGAATTTGCAAACACTTTAAATATACACATAACAGTTCTTCTCATCATTTGACATTAAATCAGTTTTGTTTTTTTTATTTAGCTTCTCCTTTTTAGTTAACATATACATAGTTAACATTTAAAACAGCATACTTTTTTCAATTTGACACTTTAGCAAATCCATAAAAGTTTTAATTACACTTGTTAAAACTGGCTTCAAAGATGCACATGGATGGCATCTACTTGGTATATTTTAAACTAAACTGTTTTCTGTCCGTAATAATAAACGGCTTGTTTGGTATCAAATCTTAAACAGCACAAAATATTGGTAAAATGCTCATATAATGATTTTGCACAACCCCTCCACTTGGATTAAACAAACAAGAGTTACTAATGAGTCAAAACTAACCCTTATTGATGACTCAAAACAAGTCCTGCAAGAAAGGTTCTGCGAAGCAGTTAAAGATTTTTTTTAATAGCTCTCATTTAAATGTTTTATTACTATACGTCTTTTAAGGTGCTTTCATATGATATGCACCATATATCAGCAGCAGTAAACAGTGGGAGGAGGACACCCATGAAGTTCTCCCAAAGAGACAATGAGATACTAATGACATCTGTAATAATTTAAATTTATAGCAGTAATTATCCAGGGCTGCACTGCGACCTTTTCACTGTGACAGAAAAGTATGACAAACACAGATGATACCCTGTCACCACAGAAGAAATGTGCACAAGTGATAGTGAGATAATGGAAGTGACAAGGAGACGCGGAGAGCAGTGATTATTCTGGAGAGATGAGGTTAGCACTCTGGTATGATAGCAGTGATTAAGCAGCAGACATTACAACACCCATTATGGTTGTCATGGATCAAATGTCGCCAACGCACTGAATACGTCAAATACTTCAAACATGAAGAGGCTTACTAGCAGATATGGCAGGAGGTCTTACATATAGATCATTCGTGTTTTGACAGCCTAAATATATAATGTTGTTAACTTTTTTTTTTAAGTTATACATTCCTCTTCTCTATTCCACCTCTCCAGTTTTTATCTTGCATTTTGCTGTATGTATGTTTTCCATCCTTGGCCTACAATTGCTGATGTCTGCAGAGACACAGTTTGGAGCCGGTGGCTATCTCCAGTGGTCTTTCAGGAAGAATTGGAACACAGACACACACAATCATGCATACTTGTGTAATTATTTGTGAGGTTTTTGCTGTATATTTTTCTTCCTATAACTTTTTGGCAAGGTAGTGCAATATTGAAAGAAAGTCATTGGAACTCACATGTTTAGGATATATTTCACAAACCTGTGAAAAAACAAGCTGTAGCAAAAAGAAATCAAGTGATGGTCATGGTATTTTTCTCCTTAGTGGTTGTAGTATCATACTGTGGGAATGTTCCATTTTATCGGGACAAGGAAGCTGGGTCAAGTTGATAGAATAATGGAAATCCGTTCAAACTAAAAGACAATTGCCTTCCAACCAGGGGGATGGTTAAAATCAAAGTTTATTAACACATTAGAATGGTCTGGTTAACGTTCACACCAAGGTCCAATTGGGAATCTTTGAGAAGAAACTCATGCAATAATAATATGCTGGAGCCAAAAAAGTAAAAAATGGGACCAATTATGTATTTGTAAAAGCTGTAAGAGCTATACTTACTTATAGTGAAAAATGCTAAATTATTGACCCGGGTGGTGTAAACACCATGCTTTCTACAGTTAATTTCTAAATATATTTGAACAGTGTTTCCTGTTGGTTTTATTTAAACATTATGGAATCCTTTTATAATTGAATATCCATTAAAATCTGAGTAAAATGCAGTGGAATTGGAAAATGTGGTAATTCTTATGTTATAGACTGATAGAATAGATTTTACTATGAATTATTTTCTTTACTCTTAATTTTTTATGTCCATCAGTAATTATTAAAACTTTGTAGAGGCATTAACAAAAATAAATCATAAATCTGTAAAAGTTAATATCAAATAATCAAAAAAATCTGTAAAATATTATTTATACTGCTCTTCCTTAGTGAGAAATCTCATATTTTCATTATGTTTCAGGGACAGGAGAATGAGGAGTTTTTATTCAAAGAGTTTTCAAGCTGGAGGGGAAGCAAATTATTTATCATTATCATTTATCTGTGAGTTTTGCTGTACTAATAAATGTTTGAAGAAAAACAAAACGAGGGATTTATCCTGAAATATTCCCAAAACAAATACAGGACTATCACATCCAAGTGATGCTGAATTTAATGTTGAGTGGAATTCTGAAGTCGTTGTACTATATGTTATCCACTAGAGAGCAGTACAGAGCTGACCTGGAGACTAATGCATGATGAGATTGTAAATCAAGTAAAACTGAACGAATATTATCACTAAGCTCTAAAACTAGGTATTTTTGTCTTTAAAAAATAAAAGAAGCTTAAGCAGGGCCTCTTTCACGGAAACCAGAAAACAATATTATATGTAATGGGAAAACATTCTGTTAGTGCCTTCGCTGCTGTCTTTTGAATTGAAACATTACATTCAGATTTTATTAACTTATTTTCTTTATAATTTAGTATTATTACTTTATTATTATTTTCTTTATTCAAAACTAAAAATATATACAATTAAAAACTTGCATCCAAACAAAAACTAAGTGAGTAATTTTAACTTTACGCAACTGCTGTATCTGTTCTAAGGTGCTTGTTCATCACATGTTAAAAACGTGTTATCTCCACATGTCAAAAATAGTCTATATGCCAAATTTGACTTTGAGTAAGATAGAAAATAAAGTATACGTTACAGAGCTTTAAACATTCATCTTTATAGGTTGGCCATTTTGACAAACTTATGGTCTAAACAGATCTTACAGGGCAGAAGTTCCCCAGTCATAATCTGTTTCCAACCTGAAAACAATATTTTTTCTTGAGACACACAAATTAACATAAATGTGTCTGAAACGTGTTAAGATGATCCAGCACAAAGCTGTTGAGAAAAATTAGAATGAATAATAAATATATAAAAATGCAACAGTAAAATGACCAAGATAATTTTTGTAATACTCCAAATGAGCACCTTGTCATATATACAAAATAAGATTGTTTAAAAAAGGTACTTAAAGGGAGGGCTGATAGCCTTTGGGCTGCTTCTGCTCAGTGTAACAGTTAGAAACTTGAAACAAAAAACACTTAAAAAAGTAATTGTTCATTTTTCACAGATATTTCATGTCTGTGGTTCCAGCCTAATGAGAAACGACACGTTTGTAATTACAGTGAACTATAATTAGATGGTGTGTGTAAGTGAGAGGCCACAAAGCTGATTTTCAATGACTGGTCAAGCAATAAGGGATGCGCCTTTTATGTAATATAAAAAATGTAAAAGGATGTTGCTTTGTAACAAGAAGGAGGAAAAACATTTTTTTAAATTTTCTTCTAATAGAAACAGCCAGTCTTGATTATGCTTGATGTATAAGGCCTGCAATGTGGCCATCGAATGGTAAGCTCACGCGCCTCCTCAATCACGCCTACTTACAGAGGAGGTGGAGGAGGACACAGAGGAGGGACATGTTTTTTATCTGGAGCTTCAGGGTATTTATGATTGAAATTTTGGCAGGGAACAGAGCTGCAGATGATGCTGATTATGTTTGTTGCAGATTGACAGTTCTCTGACCTCTTGTTGCTGCTGCTGCCGTTGCTGCCACACATTCCTGTGAACATGCAGCACTGTGAGTCTGAGAAAATGTTAATAAAATGATTAGCATTTCTAGAAAGGAACTACACAATTAAGTCTTCCGATAAATGTACCCCAAACTACTTTGATTTTCCTATTGGACCCGTCTTCATTTTGTTGACGCCTGCAGGTAACATGGCACAAAACTGTAATTTTCTTCCATGTTATTCTCTACAAAACCTTATAGTCCTGCCCTACGGCTAATTACTGTTGGCCATTTTAATACATGTAGCGCTTTAACATTGCATTGTTTAATTTATGCCAACTAAAGGTCAATATGAGGAGTTTATGAGCCGGAGCAGGGAATTGGTTAATCAAAGGTTATATGATTACTAGAGGCAGTAAAGATTACATTTTTGACACTGAACGCATAAAATTAGCACAAGTAAAAATAAACTCAATGAAGAGAGTGATTATCTTGCAGTCCGTACAGTTGTGGGTTAGAATCGTTCCCTGCTCATGCTAATCTACCTTTGGGCAAGGCACTTTTTCTTAATATGTCTGTTGAGCAATGTAAGTATGTGCCTGAGTGCAACTGGCTGAATTCACATCTTCCGTGCATCTTGTTGATTGTTAATTTAGACTAGAAAACCACATATGATTTGCTTGATTTTTTTAACAAAGAGTTTTAAATTAATACATAATTAAAATCAATACAGTTTCAAAAATAAACCACCAATAATAGAAATATTTTTTTTCTTGTTTTTTTTTCTACCTATGGATTTGGAAAAACAAATTAATTCATATTTAAGCATAGTTTGATTCAATTTATTAAAAAACTAAAACTCTAATACAAATAAATCTGTTTTCGTTGCCATTCCTGTTTCATGCAAAAAAACGTGTCGCATGTATGTTTTCATATAAGTAAACTACAATGCACACTTTCTAAGTGAGTCGCTATCTAGTATAACAGGGGGGGGGGGGGGTCAAGGTTATACACCCAATATAAGTTCAACAGTGAATTTGGAGTAAAAAAAAAAATCACATTCTCTAGAAAATTACCTTAAACAGTTAAGACAAATTGTCCTGGCCTTTTTTTTAGTCACTCATGTCAAGTTCTTGTTAATTTTAAACAAATTTTAAATTAGTGAATTAGTGAAGGACGGATGTAAATTCTTCAAGAAGTTTTCCTTTAAATATGTATTAATCATTTAAAATTCACCGAAGATAACTTCTCTCGTCGGTTAAAGAATTAGAATGCTAATCCGAAAATGAGTTATAAATGCACTACAAAGTTGAAAAAAAAATTTTGTACATCACATTCAACAGAGTAACCAAATAGAGCGATGATAAGACCAAAACTGCAGGATGATTAGCACCATTGTTATAATGTAAACCAAAAATTGAACAACACTAGCACAGTCCCTTCAGAGTCCTGGTTTCAGAGGGATTTAAACTATGCAGCAGGTGGTTCTAACAAAACGGTGTGTTTCCCAGACAATGATGTTTGCTTCCTGATAAATGTTCTTTCAGTGTTTCTGCAGCCGACGGAGGAGCTGACCTTTGGACACGACTCTAAAAATAGCAACCCTCTGAAAAAAAAGGGTGCTCCCGGGATAAGTGAGAAGCTTTGTAAGGAGCATCGTCACAATAACGTCTGTAGTCTCAAACATGGATTTTGTTTTCTACCGTTGTTAACATGCACAAACCTCCTACCCCCAAACATAGGTCGCTTCCTGCCTTGGGAAATATGTCATTTTTCTCTCAACAGAACGAAGTACCTCATTTGTCTGGTAAAAAGGCCAGAGTGTTGGCTCCATGCTAACATTTTTTTTATGAAGAGACAAACAATAAGTTTATGTTACACACATCCAAACACACAGATAGGCGGAGTAGAAGGCTGGAGCAGCTGGAAACACATTCACACAAATCAGACTACATAATACTAAACCAGATGCAAAAACTCAGGTTGAACAATGCCTTATTCAAGTTTTTGTTTTACTTTACATCATTAGAACATGAATTATGGCCTCTTAAGGGTCATAATTATGGTGCTACTTTATATTTTGTAGTCTTTTGATAAATATGTTTTTTTGTAAAACCATAGTGAAGAGCACTACATTTTATATTTCCTAGGCTTATACTCTAAAATAAACATGTAATTTAAACAATTTTGCGCCTAAAGATGTTAAAGTGGTGATTTTCTCAAACAATAAGACCAAAAAGAAAATAGGACAGAAGAGTGAGTCATCCCCACCAAATGTGCTGATTCAGCTGGGCTAATTATACATGACAAGTCTGCATGAAAAAATTCACTGCCTGAATATTTTCCATTCTATAATATGGTTGTAGTGGAACCAGCATGATTTGGAGATTATATTGGAAAATAATATATCTGGGTGTTCTTTAACCATAAAGTAGTCCGACTGATGTTTTTTAAATTCCTTTGAAACTGACAATAGACCATTACATAGAAGAATAATGGTAAAAAAGATTTTGCCAAAAACACATGTAAATGGTTAAACAGACACCAAACAACCTTCTTTCATGACAATCTCATGAAGAGCCTGAATCATGGAAAATTTGTGTGTTGAGCAAAAGAGAATGAAGCACAAGAGACTATCAATGGCTCTGGAGCATCTAGACAGATATTCCCCGTTTATATACTTGTTTTCGGTCTACAATTAACTAGACAGAAGGTTCAAGAAGTTCCGATTTGGCATGATCTACATACGGGTTGTGTCATGATGCTTGACTTTCTATACTCATGTTTGGAGCGGATTAATTTAATTGGATGAATATAAATATGTTATCTGTAAATGTTAAACAAGTTAGTTCAAAAAGAATCTTCCCAAAGTAGACTGTAGAAAGTGAAGTACTTTGTCACATGCCTACACATGATACCCAGGTACACAAACTGAGTCATTTCTGTGTACCAGGGAGTGCACAAGTAGTTTAGGCGGTAAACAACCGCAGGCACTAAGAAAAACTTGCTGCTTGTCACAATAGCCAAACAAAACTACATTTTTTGTAACAGATAAAATGAAATAAAAAAAAGTTCCAAGCGCAAAAAAAGAACATATAAACAATAAAGAAAAAAAACAATTTGTGTGAGTATGAAAAGAGGAAGACAGAAAGGTGAAGAAAAAGAGAAGAACCGTGCTGTGCTAGAACAGCACAAATGTTCGGTCCTGTAATTTATTGGTGCCTGTACTCATAAAACATGAATCTTGTCTATGAAGTGCTGAATCATTTGGCGTGCACACACACTGATCCACCTCATGCTCCCACATGTACATGTGTTTGTGTGTGTGTGTGTGTGTGTGTGTGTGCGTGCGTGCGTGCGTGTGTGTGTAAGAGCAAATGTGCACAGTGGCCACACACATACCACCCACACCATGTCCACACACTTCATTCACACTTCAGTATGACACCACTCCACTTTCAATCTGATTCTGATCTAAGCTCTTAAAGATATTTTAATGATTACCCCAACATTTTATTCACTGGGGCTGTACACACACGTTTTTTTCTATGTCTATCCTTATGGGGACTTTCCACTGACTTCCAATCATTTTTCGTGAATTTCTATAGCCTAATATTGACCGTAATCTTAAGCCTAACTGTAACCAGTACCCTAAATCTAACCTAAACTCAATTCACATCATACTTACCCCTCAACCCAAAACTGCAACTTGGTTCTCCTCATGTGGACCAGGCTTTGGTCTCCAACAAGAAGAGTCCCCAAAACGATTTTTGTTGAGAAATCATATTTTTTGAAAAGTGTCTCCCACAAAGTAACAAGTGCCAAAACAGCCTTGTCTATCTTTCTGACCAAACACCACAAACAGTGTCCCTGGTTCAACCCACATTCCTAAAGCCTAGGAATCTCAGGAAAAACACGGAGTGCAGCGGCTTCTCACGCTCCTAGTGAACACCATGATTTAAGTAGTTTTTACGTCGGTTCCGAGCCCAAACTTATGCGCCTCATGCGTATGAGTTATGGATGGACTGAACTTTGTAGGATTAAGGACAGTTTAGTCAGCAAAAACTTCTCGCTTGGGTCTTATCATTTAAAATAGTATTTAAAATTGTTATAAGGGTGTAAACTGGACCGGGGGATTAGAATTTCGTCCCACCTCATGTACCACATGTGATGTGATGACAAATAAAATTCCTTGATTCCTTGATTCCTTGATTCCTTCACCTTCCTCCAACGGCACTTGATCTGCCACTGAGAGCGCTACAATAAAGCTTTGCCTTATAAGCCCTCTCCCTTTGGAGCAAGTAAGTGGCTCAGTTTAGGTCTTCAGTGCAGAACATGTTCAATACAACTGTTAGCTCCACAGCATCTGGAAAAGTCAACTACAAAGCATGATTACCTGATTAAATATGGCAGATAATACTTCTATCCAGTAAAGCGTAAAATCATTGAGGCTGTGCACACACACACATGTTTTTTCTATGTCTATCCTAATGGGGACTTTCCACTCAAACTAATTAGTATTTGATTTTCTTTTAATAACAAGTCTTCAACTTTAGATAATTCCTCTGTACGCATTGCATTTCTTAGTAATGCAGCAACTAAACAGTACATTATGCTTCTATGAAAATGAAAATGTGAGTAAAGTGATTGGAGGGAAACCAAACTGGAATGAAATTATTTGCTCTACAGTGACACGGTGAAAGTCTGTTGCTAATTATGAAATGAGTACAAACTAATGAACTCAATATTCATTTGGCAGGCTCCAGAGTGATAGTCGCACCACTCTGGGGCTGTATAAATGTTTGATCTTGGACTTATTCACTGCGAGTGCCTGGGCATAAGCATCACGTTCAACTGGGAACATTCTCGCTGAAACAGAAACAAACTGTAACTCAGGATATCCGGCTAGAAGAGGAACACTTCTCTCTCTCTCTCTTTTAAAAGGCCAATCATCCATGTTTCCTTCTCTCATTAGCTCATCTGGCCTCTGTCTTCATTGCCTTACCAGTTGTAATTACAGTTTCAGTTACAAGGAGATTAGATTTTGTTCACATGCATAAGGCACACATTGATCTTTGCTGCAGAGCAATAAACACGAGGCACTTCCTGAATATTCATGGGTTTCTCAAACTTGATGTATGCATGGATGTGTGTGCAGTTTGTTTTAGAGTAGGAATTAGGGGGACCACGGCCAGTAGGCGGCTCAAGGGTTTCTTGACTTCTTTTAATTTTACTCCAGAAGTTGATCAAATAAATACCATAATGAACTTTTAAATAACTAGTCTTTGAATGATTTACGTTTCTTAAATGCTGAGTTAAAAAAGGGTTGGATAATACATCTGTAAAGGGTAAGATACTTCTCCATAACACTGAATTTTAACAAGGGGTTTGAGCAAAGTCTGATTCACCCAATATTGTCTTGATCTGGCTATGGATGTGTTTCAGAGAAAGTTGATTATAAATGGAAATAAAACTACAGGAGATGAAGTGAGGGCCAAGTTTAACTCAACATACCAAATCTTATAATAGGATTGCATTTATGTCCTCAATTCAAAAAGAAATAAGCCACCCCTAATAATTACACAGTCTTTCTACTACTTGCTAAGGAGTCAAGGATTCAAGGATTCAAGGAGACTTTATTGTCATTCCAACACATGTGGTACATGAGGTGGAACGAAATTACATACTCACGGTACAATTCCACCCAAGAGCTAATATTAAAATAGATAAAATAAGTTAAAAAATTAAAATAAATAAAATAGAAGTAAGTAAATAAAATAGTTGTTTGCAGATTTTATATGTACACCTCTTGTTGTTTTTTGTTCAGCTAGCAGCCTTCCCACCGCAACCAGGTTGTCCCTTCTTCTCTGTTTGGATCGAGAAATAAAGACGCCATTGTTTTCTGTGTGTGACTGATGTGTGGGCTTTGTGATTATGACAACTCCAGTTTGACATGTGCTATCTTATAACCAGCGGGTAATTCATCAGGCGTACAGCCTCAACAGAGGTCCAGTCCGGTGTGCTAAAAGCTTCAAGAAGACCTACACCACGCAGCCGTGTAAATCATTGAGACACAATCAGGGCTGCTACAGACAGCCTCCGCTTTTTAAATGCACCAATCCTTTTAAAATATCCTCTGACCTTCTATATTAATCACGCCTTCAGTTAAAAACCACCTACTTTAAGCGGTAAAAGCAAAAAAACCTTTGTGTAGCATGGATTCTGTTTTGTTGCCCGAGCTGAGCTTCTTAAAGAGATTGCAACTTTGAGTCTGTTGGAAATGTTTCTGACGTTTAGAAACTTTGTGTTAATCTGTGTTTGACTGCGACTTTGCATTCTTACATACACTTAAAAACTGTTTATATGTTCCGCAAATATATTGTTAAGTAAGTTATCAAAAATGTTTTCAAAACATTAACAATTTTGATACTAAAGTGATGTTTTGTGACAAAAATATCAGTGCTGTGTGTTATGCAGTGAAGTATGTAAATTACAAAGCATTTGTTAAAAGTATCTTATAGAAAGGTCTCCAATCAGGACTCTGTTCCAGGCCCTTTAATTAAATGAATATTGAGGCTTTCCATCTTGTTTAAGATCCTCAGCCAAGCTTTCAGGAGGCCCAAATAAACCTCCCACTCACAATCCACTCTGCAAGGGACATTCATCCATCTATCCAAACATTTGCGTATACCACACCATCTTAGTTGTTGCAATAATAAATAAGACTGCATCAACAGCATTCTGGGAGTCTGAGGCAGAACGCTTAGAGCCAAGCTGTGGCTACCAAGGCATTTCATGTAAAATCAAGAGATACAAATACTGTATATTTTTTAATTCTATGTCAGTCATTCTAAAAGTTGTTTTTTATCCTAGTGATGGCTTTTCTCCTGCCATCCTACAAATAGGACGAATGGAGTGTGGGACACAGACATAACAAATAATAGCTAGTATCTAATCATTGAACCATCAGGGAGCTGTTAACTTAAAATAACAATCCTACTGCGTTTCATAGATACTACTTCAGAGCAGAAACACAAGACAAATGCTGTACTTTTGGTGATGGCCTGACCCATCATCTAGCAATCACAATTTGGTTTTCACGAAATTTCCTCAAACCGTTACTTGCCTATTTCTTCTATTTCTTGCAGCCTGTCAGGGGCAATGTATTTACTTGCTGTATAATATCCCCCCGACAATTCTTCTCATGACGAAGAGACGTGCACTTGAGCTGGTATTACTAAGCAGTGTTGTAAAGTAATTACAGAGCTTTTCTCCTATATTTATACCACACCATCTCTAGATGTCTGGTATTATTACTTTCATAACCATTGCTGTGTACAGCTCCAGTCAGCCTCCATAGCATCTGTCATGCAAAATGTAAAAACAATTAAAACTAAAATTTAACTCTTGCTGTCTTTATGCAGATTGATATGTTTAAATCTAAAAATCTAAGCAAATTTAAGGTTTCCCAAGGTAATCTTCTGTTTATATTTTAGATAACCATAAAAATGCAACCAGGAAATTGTGACCAGCAAACTGTATGCTTTTGTAAAAATGAATCATCTCTCAGTAAATGCTTTTGATGAAAATAAAACATGACAAAGCCAAAAATCACTCACGAAAAAAGTATTATAAAACATTTACTAGAGGGTATTTTAAGCAGCCTTCAACTTTGCTTTATATAACAAGAGAAACAAAAATGTAGGAAAAAATAGAAAATATTTCATAAATAAATATATATACTGTCCATATGTACTCCTGGCAGACTTTGGTTTAACATGTACATTTTACCAACATGTTTCAAGTTCTTACTTGCTAAGGGGCCCTTTAAATCATTAAAATGCCAGTGTAAATATGTTTATAGAGAAGGCCTTGTAAATGTTTACTAAGATTTAAATTACTTTTTTTTTTTTTTACAAAATTGATACTCCGTTAACAATGTTTCTTTTGTATTTTATTTTAAGTACTCTTGTAGAGAAAAAAAAACTTTCTGTTTGAATAAAAATATTTACAATCTATGAATGATTTTGGTCTTAACTGTAAATATATGGTTTTTAATATATCTGTTGTCTTTTATATGTGTGCAAACTATGTAAACATTTCTTTTAAATTAGAGCATTGTCAGTACTGGTTATTATTAAAAGATGAGTAAGACAGTTTAGCCACAGGTATTTTACAGTGGATTACTGTGCAATTTAATGTCCAAGTCCAACTGCAAAATTGAAAAAATCTTAAAAACCAAAAATGTATATAAAAATAAATAAAACATCAAATAATTTCCACGCACCTGTGCATAAGAAATTATTGCTTAAAGCAGTCACACAGTCCATTGTAAATGTTTTATCAAATCCTTATATCAGCTATTTTATTTTCCTTAAAGTCAAAACTCATCAAAAACATTGTTCTGTAGGCAAATTAATTTTCAGTTTACCTGTGCATGTTTTTACATACATTAGCTTTCTGTTCTGTTTACCTATTCTGTTATGGCTTCATTTTGTCACCTGGAAACAAATGCCAGTTTCTAAAAATGTCTCAGAAGTCATATTTAAACCTGGTCGAGCTAAGAAAAAAAAAAAAAAAAAAAAACTAGGCAAACACTTCACTGCCTACATTACAATCAATACATATTAAAATGCTGGATTTGAAACACCCATCAGAGTTCGTTTTGAAGAAGTCATTTTATTTCTGACCAAAATCAACATACTTAGAAAAAAATCTAATTTTACACAGTGAGACAGCCTTAACATCTCAGCCTTTGTTTTGTCTGAACAATATTGATTTCAGAAGTACAGATTGCTTAGAATTATTTTTTTCTGTGGTCTTAATCCTCTTTTGTAAAAATGAGATCAAAGTAAAAACAATTATCATTATTAGCTTTAGCAATTGCCCATATTGCAATAACAATTGCACCAGTTATTGTTGTTGTTGTTGTTTTAGTTGTTTTAGCTACATCATATTATAGCTTACAACCTCAAAGGTAAAATCTAGCTTAGTAAAATGAAGTATTCTCACTCCTATAGATTTGAATTTATGGTAAGTCAGATGGAATCCTAATACCAAACGTAATTAGCAATAGAATGCAACATACAGTTTCTTTTTTAAAAAGAAAAGTGTACCTTTAGTAAACTACAACAACAAAGAAAAAAAAAAATATAGAAATAACTGAACATGAGAAAAACTCAGCACCAATATCAAACAACAGAAACAATAAAAATCTGTGAAGGAACAACTGAATGCAGACACTGAGGGACAAATTGAAAAGCCACCAACAAGTGTGCAGCAGTGAAGGTAACCTAGGTGAATAAGACATCAACAAAACAAACAAAAAGAAAAAAACAGTGCTTTTACAATACACAAGAATATATACAGACAAAATCCAAAATGTTGCTTTAAATAGTCCAGGCAGTTCCCTCTCTCTCTTTTTCTCTTTGTCTCTCACTAAAAACTAGTTCACTCATGTCGGGTTTATTTATAATTACAGAAAAACAAAACCTGCTTCAATATGCATTTGAAGCATTAACATCAAACCTTTTTAGATCCTTTTCTCCAATCATATTTCTACTACATTAACTTGGTTCCCGCTTATTTAGATGTCACTTAATAGGCTAGTGTGTTTTTCTATATTGAAACTTCAATGTATTTCTAAACCTGGTGAAACACAACTGAAAGTATATTCAGATCTCTCCGAAAGTTTACATCAGAATGGAACCGGAAAAGTTAGATGACGGGCTTTACTCTCAATAAATAGAAATGACTTTGCTGGACCTTTCCTGTATTACTAACTCAATGTGGTTTGACACCTCCTCCTGTCTCTCTTGAGCACCGCCTTGTGTTGATTCTAAACAACAGATGGGTATGAATATGTCGAGTAGTTATTTAACGCTGATGGCACTGCAACTGCCCTGGCTGTCTTTAAGTGTATGCATGCTTCTTTTGGCACAACCATTGTAACACTATGTATCAAACTTGATTTAATTATATACAAAAAGAGAAAAGATGTAAAGTCAGTTGATCTGAGAAAACTAAACCAGGTATGAATCTGAAAACTGAACAACTGCAAACGCAAAAATAATTAAACACCTACATTATCTAGGTATTTAACTATTTTTTTGTTTTTAGGGAAGATAATTCTACATATAAAAAATATCACAAGATATTAGATGGTTCCCTCGTGATGGTACCCAGAAAGTGAAAAAAGTTCAGAGTGTCAATTGTGGAGTCACAGAGGGTGATGGAGGCAGGTGAAGCTGGGTTCTTCCTGAAGTCCACAACCATCTCCACTCTCTTTAGAACACCGAGTTGTCATTAGGTATCAATACAATATCAATACGATACCAAATGACGAAAGAGTTTTTATTCAGATTTTTGTCAGAACAGGCTAAAAATAGGGTTCCTCAAAAGGAAAAAAAATTTCAGAGTGAGCTTCACTTCTACAAACTTTGCTTATTTACATAAGCAAATGTCTCCTTTTTTAGCCTAAGTTGAACAAACACTGGTCAGAAGATTGTCGGTGGCAGCAATCAGCAACATTTTTCATTACCAAATAGAAAACTGTTTATTGTTGCCACAATTAGTTGTGTATACTTAAATTACTTAAATAAATATTGCAGTATTAGGTTCAATGTTTTATAACTAGACTCATGAACCTGCTCATGTATCCATATAGAAGAGAACTTATACTGTATAGTAAAACATCTGAAAAATACATTCAGAGCAAAAGTTAAAGGAGCAAAATTTTAAAAGCACAAGCAAAATCAAAAAAGAAATGTATGCAAATAATTATTTGTAAATATAAAAATACATTTTCTAAAAAAAACATACATATGAGTGTAATGGGCGTTTACTATACACATGTTGTACCTATTTTCTGTTGGTAACATTTTTAAGACGTCCTCTAAGCTTGGTATTGATCCTGTCAAAAAGTAATTAGTTTCACTTACATAATAAACAATTGCAGATTATACTGTAAATTGATTTTTTTTCTTTATTTGAGATGAAAACAGGTTGAATTAGCAGAAATAATGGGTACATTTTATAATTCATATCTATATTGTGCACATATTAAGGCTCTCATTGGCATTCTGTTAAGAATAAACCTTTTGGGATCTGTCAACTAATTAACAACTTTTATATGTTGGAAAAATTGACTGGTAAAAAGCATACATTACTAGTTTTTAGTAAGTGAACAAAACAGATGGCTTAACCTTTAGCATTTAAGGCAAAACAAGTGGCATCACCAGCTTTTCCCCACAACATAAATTCTCAATCATGTCCAAATAACATACAACCGTCTTTCCTGAGAAAGATCGTCTGTTCGCCGTCGACCACGATGATGGCAAAATGAGTCAAAGGTTAATTTTCTGTTTTATCTGGACAGACAAACAGCCATTGAACCGGGCTGGTGGTGATGCAGCATCGGTGAATCATCTGCTTTTGAGCCTGTCAGAGACATCCAGGGGCGCCGCTTTCTGTCAGAGAATGAGGTATTTAGAGGAAGTGAGCTCAGCTGCTGTGTCTGCGACATTGAAAACATATCCTGCAGAACACTAATAAGCCAAGGTTGGGAAAAAAAGTCTTTGAATTTATCACTTACAAAACATAGAAAAATTAAGTAATATGACGTTGATGAAAGCTTTTATATCTAAAAGGCATAATTTATCAAAAGTTTATATCAAGGCTACATACTTAAGGTTGTCATAACTGCAGTCTCTTACATTATACCTTGCATCACCCACGATTTTTTATTTCTTTGTATGTATATGGACTTGTACAAATATGAATGCTTCTTTTGCCTTTTCAACACTTTTCACAGTATTTGTTTAAAATAGAGAGCTAACTGAGGAGTTTGCAAACATGGCACTTATCAAGGATACTTGACATTTCCTGTCTGAAAGGTGTGGAGGCCAAACCTTTGACACATTTAGCACCTCTGAAACATTAATAAGATGGTGACGCATGTGGAGGGTCAAGAGATCAGCAATTTGATGCATCTCTAACCCAAATATAAAAATTTCTTGGGAAAGATTTGGACCCCACCCAAACACCCCGAGAGGGCCAGTTATTTCTATATGGCTTTGGTATTCAAATTAAAACAAGAAACTGAGCATTAGTTTACCATCCATTATGAAGTGGCAGCAAGCTTAGTAATGTTTTATATACATATTAATACAAGAAATGGTTTCAAGAAAAAAACCCTGTGAGCGGACAAGTCTCCAGATTCCTTGTCAATCCATCCACTGTCTTCCACTGTGTGATCAATAAAAAAAGGCCGATACAAACAGAAAAAATGTAGAAGAGGTTAAGAGTACACAAAGGTATTGACGAATGACTCAACGGAAAGAGGAGTGGAAAGCTTGACTACACACTGAGACACAAAGGGAAGAAGGGCAGATATAAAGAGCTGGGTCATTATGAGATTGAAAATAGTTCAACTGAGAGGAAACAAAAGAGTATTGTGCATTCATAAAATGAAAATTTTTGCGAGGTAAATGCAACGTTTACCTTAAGGTCCACTTCCTAGTTTGGTGTGTGGGCAAAACCATAAAGTTTTCCATTTCACACTTCCTTTGAAATCTGCTCTTTTGATGTATGGATTCAACACTTCCTTTGGGAATCATGCTTCACCAGGGGATGTAAATACTGCACGGGGACAAAGGGGAGGCTTGATTACATCTTTCCAATGCCAGGTTCCTGGGACAGAGGTCTGTGACAGGTGCATGTGGTAAAGAAACAGCTGGGCCTCTCATTGCAGTGTTGCCATTTTTCTATGTCCTGTTTTTTTCAGCTGCAGAAACCATAACAGCATTCCGCTAGGAGCCAGACAGCTGTAGCAAACAGAGCAAGAAACTACCAAAAGGCTATCAAAAAGAACAAAGAGGACACACATACACACCAGGCAAAGTGTGTTCCAAGTCCTTTTTCTTTTATAAGCAAAGCAAATCTAAACCAGGAACAAAAACCATCCTCAAGACTCTGGAGAATTAAGACAAGGTGGGCATTGCAAACGACTAGCAATAAGTACATTAAAAGCATTCGACATACCCTGAACTAGAGTTCAACAGGTACAAATTGGATCAATTTTGTAGTTTTGTTTTATGGCACTTTCTGAATCCATAAGGGGATTTATTTTAACATTAATCTGGTGCAGATGATCTATATGGAGTTCAAAAAAGTTATAACTGCAGAAGCAAACGTGAGCAACACATGTTGTAACAGTTAATATGGTAATGATATGCCTTATCTATTAACATTGAAGAAGCAACAATTTATCACAGACATACAGCAGTGTGCAAAAATGATTGAGTCAATCCTGATGTCTTTATCTTTTGCTTCTAAGAAGCTAGACAGTCCTGTAATCTTTTAAAGTGGTCACGATTGATATTGTTTAGAGTTTCTAATAAAATATGTAACATTTTATCTGCTTTTTCACTCAATGTCAGAGCAATACCTCGCCAGTATGTGAGAAATAACTTTACCTATTATGACACTTAACCCAGACAAATGAATCATTGAGCTGTTGTGTCTGCGACTCACAGGTAACACACTGAAAAATAAAAATAAATTACTGTATAAATTAAATTCATTGGCGGTTTGAGTGACCACAAGCCCGTCACAAGGATGTTTTCCACACATTAAGTATGCAGCAACAAATATTATTTGCAAAGATTCACTATCTAAAATCCTAGTACATCCAGTACATCCTTATCTCAGGCAACTTCTAAGTTGTTTATTGATTTTTTTTCACTTTCTTTCAAAAGATACAACCTTCAACTCCTGTAGACCACTTGAAAATTCATGTTTAAAAAGCAGATAAAGCCTGAATGGAAGGTTTTTAATCACTTCCAACACAAGAGATTAACTGTTTAGTACTGAAGGGCACATATCAAACATTTTGAAACCATAAAATGTCACATTTGTGTGACTTAGTCAATTGCAGCCTAATGACAAATAATTGTCAAATATGCTGTTATTTCTTTTTTAAACACGTCTAACTTAGAAGTGAAAAGTAAATCAGTAAGTCTGTGCATATGTATGTGTTAGTAATAGAGGCACCAATTAAACTGAACTAAAGACATTCAGGTGTTCATCCTAGGTGACCAGAAGAGGCTCACAGTAAGAGAGATTGACGGAATTGGGGGGGAGGACTGAAAAAGGAGCAGGCATAACTTTGTTTGCACAGGTACTGTGCTTAAGAAACAAGAGTTCAGCAGAATAATATGCCAAACTGTTTGACTTCCTGCTTGTCAGCATTTCTTCCGCGCTTTCACATTCAACAAAAGCTTTACCTGTAGTTGGGATAGTACTATTAGAGTTGTTGTAAATTAACTTTATTAAGCCTCCAGAGAGATACGAGAGAAGAACTATAACAACTTTAACTATATATTCAAATACAACTCTTTGTTTATCAAATGCAGAGACTGTTTTCAAAATTTATTTTCACATGTGCACCATCAGCACCAGCAGAAAACCTTTAATAATTCTAACAAAAGCTACAGCCAAACCCCTTTATCCTGTATGAAGGATGTTGAACCTACAACCTTTTATTGTCCAACAGGAAGCTTTTTTTGGAAGGGGAGATCAGGTTTGCCTTCAGAGATTTCCATCACAGGCACACCATCAATAAATAACAGTTTCTTGAGCTATGACAATTCTGTTATTCATTTTTCATGTCATTGTTTCTTTTCAAATTTTTTTGCTAGTAAATACTTAATATTTTTCCCAGGCTTCCTCACAGCAACCCCATTAACTCCCAACAAATGTATTTATTTATTTATATCCTTTATTTAACCAGGTATGAGTCTCATTGAGATTAAACTCTCTTTTTCAAGAGAGATCTGGTCAAGAAGGCATATGCAGAAGAACCTGACGTGATAGATCAACACTTCACTCACAGCATAGGATAATTTACCACTACTTTTCTATTTATATGACCACCAATAGACCTTAAAATAGAATCATTAGGATAAATAAGTCCCTATAAAAGATAGTGAGGGGAACTGAACATGTCAATCTAATTTTCTTACCCTCTTTACAGAACCTGTTTTTTTAGTCTACTGCACTCTTTCCAAAAACTATTACAACCTCTGTCATCAGGCTGAAAATACTGCCTGGTCAAAACAGACTCACCAGACAACCAGACCTATTTCGGTCTCAAGCTATTAATATTGTTTTTAAAATATCTATTGTGTTCAACTTTAGCTGAAACAATATGACTACATTGCAGGGTATAACTCACAGCTCATGAATCCTGTTTACCACTATAGGACTCAATGCTGGGACGCAACCGCTCACTGTTGCATCCATTGCATCCCAAAGCCTTGAGTCCAGGACAACAAAGACGAGAAAGAAAAACCCAGATGTGAGGAGACCCTCACAAATAAGTATTACTTTGGCAAGCCTTGCCATTTTTTGTGGAGAAACTTCAACTTTTACTTCTCTACAGTTAACTGTATACTTTTACTGCAGTTGTTTTGTTTTAAAAAGCATGCTAATGTATTCAAGTGTAAAAGGAATTTTTTGTTGCTTCAAAGATTTCACAAGTTTCCTAATCTATTAAATTCAAATTTCTACCTTTCCATTTTCAAGCAAGGGTCAACCAGAATTTCAAGCACTGATCGGGGGAGCTGCCTGTGAGGAGACACAGTTTTAGGCCAAGACTATGTTAGATTGTTGCAGGACTGGAAAATCTGATAAAAAAAAATTAAAATCATACCATTTACGCCCAGCTTTAATAAACTCACAAGAAGAAAATGGTATAGTTCACTTCATCAGGTATTAGCAACCAAAGTGGAAACCAAATAACAGTCACCTTGCTTTATGGTGTTGAGAATAATAATAAATAAATAAAAACTTCAATGATTTTATCCAATTGTTTGATACCTACCTCAACTTTTAAAGCTCCAGATGTTATAAATCATTTTGTGCACCAAACTGACAGAATAAAACAGAAGTGACGTCCAGTGAAAGTGCTAAAATAATTAGTAGACCAAAGTTCCCCCAGATCTAAACATTTATGACTCTTTCATGTCCTTTAACCACAAATACATTTTTTCCCCAATAGTTGTTGTTTTTTCGCCATTGTATGTCAATAATATTGGTAAAGGTATAGCTCTACATTTAAGAAGTTTACTTTCTTTCATGATGAATGGAGATGTAAACATATTTTTTTGTCCTTAAAAGGACTTATCAGCCCAAACTAATATAGCCAAACAACAAATTAAATTCAGAGTGATATACACATCCAGTGCTGAGCTTCCAACAAAAAACAGAAGTTGGCAAAGCGGTCCGCTATTAAAACCCAGGGGAAGGTAGCCTAAAAAGAAAAAAGTTGGCTGCTGTGCAGGAATATTGTTTTCACATGTCGATTAAAATCACGCTTGAATCTGTTAATTCAGCCAACATTTAGTTAAATAGTTCATTATCAGAAGGACTTCCTATATTGCATTAATAGTACAGTAGGTGTCTATAACCTGTAAACTGAAACTGTCCTCTGTCACTGTAATTAGTGCAAATCTGTTTGGATATCTATCATGGTGCTGTTGTCAAACACATAAAAACTACTTTTCTATCTTTAGAAGGAGAGGCACATGCCACCCAGAAGGCAAGCTGTTGTTATTTTTTACCATCTGGCAGATAGCACAGAAGCCTAGCTACAAAGACCAAATACTGAAGAACAGTTTTATCATCAAACTATCTCAATGCTCCATGTGCTCACTTATATGTCTGTCATATGCTCGAAACCCATCCTTCAGTACTTGTACTCAGTCTAGTATTGAGTGAAACGTAATACGAACTTGTTTTTATGTGAAATTCCACCATACTGTAATAGACCCCTAACAGATCGATTACACAAAATTAACCCAGTTAAACCCAGATATTAAGAGATATGTTTATTGTCATTCTACATCTTTTTTTTTAGGTAAGTTAGTATAACTAAACTGTTTAAATATCCCAAATGTCTACTTAGTGACTAGGACACAATTTTTTTTATATACACTAGCCCCTTTTTTATGTTTATATTTATTATAAAGATTATAGTTATTTATATACCCTTTAGTGTCAGCAGCTAGCTGCATCGCTCTATTCCTCCTGCGGACAGTTCACAACAAAATATACAGCTAAAATTGACATGATTACAAAACAACAAACAGTTTTGTTCAAGTAAATCATTTTACATTACTTTAGAAGATAAAATAACAATTTTTTAATAAAATCTCAATTCTCAATCATAAAAATGTAAAGTATATATTATTCAATAAAATAATTTCTGTTCTTTGAAATTGTGTTTGTATGTAAATTAATTCTGACCTTAATTTTTACAGACATGTTTCTTGAGAAAAAACATATTGTGAGAAGATTGTGAAACTACAACCAAAACATTTGACTCAAGTTAGATCAAAGGGTGTAGATACATTGCATCTCAGTTCTTCAAGGATTCTTCTGTTGTGCTTTGTGATAAACATGAGATAAAGAAAAAGCCCAGGTAGTTGGTTTATAATCTCTCTGGTAATTGATGAATCTGCCTGTCTACTAAAGAAAATGTCAGGAAAAAAAAAAGAACCTCGGCCTAAAAAAGAACACAAGACAACATTTACAAGCACATAACATTACGTTCTTAATCTCAACCTGCCTATGCTGAGATAACACAAGAATAGAGCATAACACAATCTCAAGGGCAGATTAGCCAAACTAAGAGTTTTAAATTACCAAAACAACTGATAAGGATGGAGCAAACTGCATCGCAACAAATGGAAAATCAGCAACCTCCCTCGTTGATTTAACCGCCCACATCTACCTAAGCCTTAACCGCCTACATTAACCTAAGCCTTAAGTGGTTCTGCAAAGATTTCATATATTAATGTAATATATGCATAGATTAGTGGCTGGATAGCTCAATTGGAATGCTACCAGATTTCCTATCCAAAGCTCATGGGATCCAATCCAGCCCAGGGCAAAAATACACCACAGCATCCAGCGTGGGTCCTTAGGGAAGACCATTTGCGCTACTGCCTACTTGGCGCCTCGGTGTGATTACATCAGTCCGGCGCCGCAAATGGCTGCCTCAGTGTAATTACACCAAAATAAATTCCTAGTATGTCCTGTATGTACCTGGTAAATAAAGTTGATTTAATCTTATTAATGTCATGTATTAACATGATCGTTCTATTTTTGTCCTTATTGTAACATTTTATTATGTCTTTATCTTTTAAATTACTATAAATTGCCTTTTTTGCAAAAATGTGCTAATCAATCAGTAAAACCTGACTTGACTTTACTGTTGATATTTCTACAAATCACTGTTATGTGTTAAGGTATTCTAAATGTATAATGCAAACATTACAAAAACCTATTAAACACACTTTGGGTTTCAAGCCTTGCCATTTTTTTGTGGAGCAACTTCAACTTTTACTTCTCTACAATTAACCTCATACTTTTACTGCAGTTGTTACAACTGCCTGTTGTTGAAACAACAGGCAGACCTCACTGGATCACATGAAGAGTTAGGTTTGACTTTCAGTTTTGGACACTGTTGTTCCCTTAAAGTCTGAGAGATGTGACACTTCTTCTAAACGACAACTTTAGGAGTTTTAGGTTTCTGAACACAAAACCTTGATTTTTATGTCTTTATAATAGATTATTGTGATTTCAAATCCACAGCCAAACTTTGCTGGAGATTTCTTCCTTTTGATTGGAAGTTGTTTTTTGTATCGGGTCTTGACATGTCATTTGTTTGAAATTTGTGCTATACAATAAAAACAACAATAAATAAGGCTGATATAAGAATATAAATAGTGTAAAAGATGAATAAACTAAAAAAGTAACACTACATAGGAGAAGAGCTGAGGTGGAAAACTTCAGATCACACACATGGATTGATAAGTTTCTTGTCCAACCAAACCTTGTCTTTTGTCCTTGATATAAGCATCACATAGGCTCTGATTTGTCAACTCACTTAATACTCAGAAAGGTCATATAAAAGATGATTTTAGCAAAGTGTTACACTATGGTAGACATAAAATAACAAATGGAACCACATTAAAACATGTTTCTTGAATTCAAAAAACTTAAGGTCATTAAGTACTGATCTACACCTTGAATTTACTTTTATCATACCAGCATCAACCAACTAAGCATCCTTTCTACTGTTGCTACTCTAATAAAGACGTGACATGTGCATAAAAATGTTTGACAATCCATGCTACAATCTATTTTTACCCCAGCAGCCCTAATAAGATTATCCTGAGACACGTGGTATTATGAAGAGTTGCGGATGCAGTTTTCTGAGGAACTCAATACTGCATTTTTCAATGTGTACATGACACAAAGACCTTGGTGCATCACTTTTTGTCTTTGTCACATACTCTTACCTTCCCTCATCGTCAGTTTTGCTGCCAATACCCCACATCAGTGTGGTGATCAAGTTAGAACTGGTGCAAGTCAGTATGTCTAGTAATGGCATTTTAGATCGGTCTAAAGACGTTCACCCATAACTTAAAAAACACCAACGAATGCTGGAAAATGTAAAATGTGCCGCAATATTTATATCCCCCAATTATTCCAATATTGCCATTTGTAATCACACTGCAATTATTAAAAATACATTTGAGAATCTATCCTGCTAGCCGGATTTGATTAAATGGGACACTTTTTTTTTTTTTTACACCATGGCACATTTTTAACATTTACTAGATAAACTGTCAATAAATCAATCAAATCAAATTTAAAATACTTTATTTATCCCAATGAGAAATTAAATGGTGTTGGAATAACTCATTTAAATACAGAGTTGTTGTAGATGGTAATGGCTGTGGGACAAGCACTGCCAATCCTCCTTCTTTCCTTTTCCTCCTACTCTTTAAATGCGGATCTGCTCTTTTTAGTCAGCAAACCTGCCAGAGGGACACAGGAGTCAGGCATATGATCTTGCAACCTTGTCTCAGTAAAACACATAATACTGCATTCCTGATAATCTTGCTGAGTCCTTGTCAGGGATTGAAGTTCATTCAACCTGTTAGCTAAAGATCTTACATTGCCCATGATGATGGATGGCAGGGAGGGTTTAAAATGTGTCCTCCTTCTTACTCTCCTCTTCCGTCCTGCTCTGCATCCGCAACGCCTCCTGTTTAATTCCTCTGGGATTTCCGGCTTCATTTGTCGTATTATTTCTTCTTTTCCAAAGTTAATCAGCTGCTCCCTGTTCTAAACCACAACATTGCTATGGTTACACATCATAACAAGAGAGCAAAAGGCATAAAAGTATTGGGGGAAAAAATCACATTGCTAGAACATATGTATATGGGTATCTATGGAAAGGAACTTGTTCCATCCAGAAACTGAATCAAAATTTCTCAGACTGAATCTGTATTCGCAAAATTTGAAAATAAATGTATTGGGTTGAAACTGAATGTCACTAAATTGAAACTGAATTTAATACATTGACACTGAATTACTTGGAACTTTGAATTGCGTTGGAACTGTTGTCTAAAAACTTCAGTTTCCCTATTTTTACTTTCCGCTGCATAATTCAAATTCAGTTTCAAAATTCAGTTTTTTGTGCCACACATCTGGTTCGTTGAGGAACATCACAGAGCAATCAAACTTAGATTCACCAATTTACATCACTGTAAATCAGAACGGTACATACTACTTGAGCTTGGTGGGGATACTCAACCCACCAAACTCTCAGTTTGTTTTGCATGTGTAGAAACCGTCCCGTAAATGTTCACAGAGTGAAAAAGTATTCTTCTTTCTATCGTCTGTTTTTATGCTTAGTTTTTATTTGTATTTTAGCATGTTCATTTTGATCAACAATAATTTTCTGTATAACTCCCCAAATGGGGACTGTTTTTTTGGTGAGGGGGCGGGGCACGTCAATTAACTGCATGTGGTGGCATTTATTAACACACCTTTAAAGTGTGTCTGCAAGGCAGAGTCAGGAAGCCTGGGGAGCTGGAACGGCAAGGCCCGGGCCCCAGAAGAAGGATCCGCACGCCAGGCACAGGTGCCAAGTGGATTCACAGACAGATAACCGACACAGATGATCGAGGCATATGTTTTCTCTTCCCGTGGTGATTGGGGGTTACTCCCGGAAGCACGCCAGTACGAAAGCAGTAGTGTCGTACTGGTGTTTTCCCCCCTTTTGTTAGTTGCTTGGCGCTGGAGGGTGGTGTGGTGCTACGGTGGTGAGGAGCTTCGCTGAAGCGTCGCAGTGTGGTAAAGAACAATTTGGTGGAATCTAAAGGAAGCCCACACAAGTGGGACTGGGCAATGGCTGGACAGTTATTCATTTTTAGAGACTTCTAAGTACTCGTTTTAAATACTGTTTTGGACTCAACAGGAAAAACAGTTGAAGTAAATTGATTTATTTCACCTGTCAATCTGCTAGTAGAACATCATTTGGGCTACCGCAATATAATTTGTGGCAATGAAATATTGATAATGTGCATGTAAAATTAATTAATTCCTTCAAAGTAGACATTAAGTGACCTGTTGCAGGAGATGTTAGGTGTTAACTTCTAAGTTGCACTAGAGATCAGTGTACAGTGGGTCTGTAAATTTGTATGTGTGCAGAAGTGCCGAGAGTGAACAGTTGTGTGTTTTGGCAGTATGCATTAGTATGCATGAAGCTGGTCTTCTGACATGGTGGAGGATACCCGCAAACCTCAGTTATATTGCTCTGTGATCTTCCTCAAGGACCCGGATGTGTGGCACAAAAAACTGAATTTTGAAACTGAATTAGAATTATAGAACTGAAAGTAAAAATGTTGAAACCTAATTTTCTAGACAATGACATACATTGTCAAAGCAAATAAATTAATTCAATTTGAAAGGATTAAATTCAGTTTCAAATTCATTCAACTCATTACAATTACTTTCTAAATTTTGCAAACACAGATTCAGTCTGAGCAATGTTTCTGATGGCACAATTTCTTCCCATAGTTATCCCTATATTTTAAAAATAAACCAGAATACAAAGTGAACAGTTCCCGGAAGAACCTTCATGTTAAGCTTAACAGGAACACTCAACAAGAAAAATCTAACAGGATTTGAAGGTTAAAGTATTTGTGGGATTAAATAACCTCAATACCTCCTATCTAATGGTAATCCTTTATATTCATGTTTCTTTCAGGTATTCATGTTTCTTTTAATACTAGAAGTGTGTGCATATAACAAGAGCTATAAATTTTCTGACAAGGCCTGTTTATTCTCTCTCTGGAAGCTGGATGAAGGTAACATGGGAAATAGACTATCAGTTGGTTCCCAGCAGTTAAAACTTTCAGTTAAAGTATGTGATACCAGGGAGCGAAACTTCACTCCCTTTTTTCTTTGTGCAGATTGGTCAAGGCCGGCGAGGCGCGGAAATAACGGTTTCTGAGACAGTTTGTGTAAATCAGATTTGAATGTTTGTCTGACTCTGTATACTCCCTAATTTTTAATAATACAGCCTGATGCGGGGGGAAGAGCTCAGACCTGAGGGAACCATTGCACAGGCGGTCTCAGCTCTCTCTCCTGCAGGAGGACTTAGATGATCCATAAGAAGTGTGGACATTGAGTTATTATTGAACAATGCGAGAACCTGAATATGCTGCCCTGAGATCAACCAATCTGGGGAAGTCAAGGAGGACTTCAACACTCCCAAATTGAAATATGTCTCGACAAGATATATGTTGTTAAGAGCAGTAATAATTGATTTGATAAAAGTCTAGGCTGGAAAGTCCACGCTATTAATATTTGACCCTGGACATAAAAGTGATTGTTTTAAGCTAGTCATTGCTTCAAAGTTGTATTTACAGGCAATAAAGACGGTAGTTCCTGAGAGGACCTACTGCGTTGATGCAGCTGAATCATAAAAGTCATAAAAGAAGGCTTAGCAGTATTTAAAAACAAATAGTTCAGCTTTATTTTTGGTAATCAGTAGTCTAAGTGATAGAGTTTAAGACAAGACAAATATCATTTGTAACCAATAACAAAATATAGCCATACAAAATTAAATATTGGATATAGAATAAAGGGCCAGTCCATCTTTTCTAAGAATTCTGGAAACTAATTGGTCAAAGATTTTTTTATACTTCTATCCATTGTTGGAAAGTTACTGAGTTTTCCAAGAAGGCAGTTGTTATAGATGCTGATGGTCATTGGCAGGGTAATCTCCTGAATTGGTCTGTATTACAGCAGATGTCAAGAAGCCCCTCACTGAACCCACTCTGTTGTTGAACACCACTCTGACGGAGTGGGTGCTGAGGGTTGCCAGTAACCAAATCCATCTTTGGACACTAATCTCCAGAGGGTCCAAAGGATCTAAC
Organism: Orestias chungarensis; assembly: GCA_032876305.1. NCBI lineage: Eukaryota > Metazoa > Chordata > Actinopteri > Cyprinodontiformes > Cyprinodontidae > Orestias > Orestias chungarensis. The sequence continues at coordinate 2,264,887 of JAVLVB010000713.1, read as the reverse complement.
TTGTTCACCAGCTACCTCACGTTGATGATCAGTGTAAGAGTTGGTCTAAACCTCCTCCGTCTCTTTCTGTCTTCTTTGATTCTGGTCTGGATCATTGTCAACTCAGATTTGTGTCACCAGTTAATGTATCATTTAAGCTTTTGTGATCTTGATCAGCTGTTCCCAGTTGTAAACCACCTTGTTGCTATGGATATGTACAAATGACAAATGTTCAACAATATCAGCACATTTGGTCCAAAACCAGAGGGTATAATAGTCGAAGAAACTTTAGATGTGTGCTTTTTCACAACAGAAAAAAATCACATTTTTTAATAAAATCACATTTTTCACCTGTGGAATCATAGGCAACTGATAGAAATACCTTTAAACAAAAACTGAAAAATAAAATAGAAAAAATGTTTAGTAATGATGAATTAGCTATGCTATTAATGATTATTCCTTAAACAAGTGTTAAATTAGGTGTACTTTACCGTTTGCACATTCATCACTAATAGGTATATCCCAATTACAGTCTTAAATTTAATTGCGTTCATTTGGGAGGAACGTGCACCCACTACACTCTTTCTATGGTCTTTGTTAATGTCGACAGAATCTAGAGTTACAGGGTAGATAGCAGGAGGTCCTTTGTTGCTGTAGGTGGATAAAGTTTGAGGGCACTGGAAGGACATTGGCCTTGATCAACTAGACCTTTGCATGCAAAAGATCAGTCCTCCTCCGTATAAAAGGATCAGATTTTACTGACAGGCCATTTCGAAGCAGCTTTTGGGGAGCCTATGTTGCCCCTGCGAGGAAAAGTGATACAGCAAATGGCTCAGAGAAAAAGAGCAATGTGAATCAAAGAGCTAAAAGTGACATTAAAAGTCGATCATTAAAGGTGCTGATAATTGTATTGGTAACTACTTTAAAAAGTTAAATAAAAAATTCCAACATGACGAAGAAATCTAAGTCAACTTCGATTGGAGTGAATAAACTTGAAAAAACACTGTAGACTCCTTGTTTGTTTACATGTTTAATAATAAAAACTATGCTGTAAAAAGTTCTTGGTAATAAAAAAAACTGATTTTAAGAACTTGTGAAAGATTAAAACACAAATAAATTTTTTCCTATCTCCAATTGCCTGTACATTAACACAAAATCTACACTCTCACAGCAGGCACACACAATGAGCTGATTTTTTTTCCCCATTTACAATTCCTTTCAAACTTTGCACAACAGTCTAAAAGGTCCTTTTCGTATCTTTGAAACACAAAAATATAATACAATTTTAAATTAAAATTCTTCCAGTCTGAAAGGTCATGTCACATTTTAACTACACGTGCATTATCATTTTACACCAGAAGAAGCTAGACATGGTAAGTCTTGACGTAATATAGGCTTCATTTAACTAATATGTCGGATTTACTTAGGGCTTTACGTCAATGGAATCGGTCTTAGTCTGAATTTTTAGGATTCGTCAATTAATCCATAATTATTCTTCTAGGGTCATGGGTAGGGTTGTTGCCTATCTCCACCAGTCGTTGGCTGAAGAGAGGGCTAAAGCGGACATGCATGCGCACACTCATAACTAACTGCAATTTATTTTTTATTCATTTATATTTGTTAGACTGTGGGAGAACCCACAAAATAAATAAGACCTCCGACCAAAGGATAAGACATAACAGCTTTGTACGTAAACTAGTCAGAATCTAAAGACATTTTGCCTCTTCTTATTCTTTTTTTAGTTTTTTTTTACTTTAAGATGAAAGTATTTCAGCAAAAACAAACAAACAAAAAAAACAAGACAAATTGCAACATGCCGATATGCTCTAACACACTGTGATTTTCGGACATTAAGGGCTCTGACAAAATAGCCCCATGGTATAGCTCATTAAAACAAACAGACTGCCCACACAAAAAAATGGATTTTTAATCCGGCCTGCTAACGCTGTCATATGATATAAAAAATGGGAAAATGAAGACATTTAGCATTGCAATTACTATTTGTCAATCCAGGGAACTTCAACCAACCATGATGTGACAACTTAAATTTAGTTAGAGCAGTTCCTTTTCAGTGACAATTTACAAGTGATTGCTTCCATCTGCAATGTATCCATCACTGTGTTGTGTCAGTGATTCAGAAGATCACCAAGTCATCATGAACAAAATTTCAGCAGAAGATAGGTTAGTCGAACTTTTTATAAAAATTGTTCACAGTCAATCCCTAACAAGAGAGCCAATGACAAAAATCCCTTTTTTGTCATTATCTGCTGTCACGCTTACCACGCACATGCAAAATGAGACTGTGTGAACACGTAAATATAGTTTTACACTGTTGTTTTAGTTTGTTTATAAATTGAGAGAGTTTATTTTATTTGGTTTATATAACTCACCCATATACTAACCTATTAACTTGCCTAATGAACCAAAATAAGTTTCTTATAAGTCATCTGACATGCCATGTGATGGATATGAAATTTAATCATTGAGCATTTACATCAAAAAAGGATGAATAGCATAGGATTAATGAAGAAACGCACCACCTTTTTTAGAAGGTGAATATAAAACCATCAGAGCATCACGGAATATGAAAGCCGAATAGAAAGAAAAATAATTGCACAAGCAACAGAAATAACATCTTCCAACAGCTTTATATGACTACAAAGTCCGTTTTTTAAAAGTGTTTGAGGAACATTGCTAAAACATGGACTGCAGGTGGAGTTAGCGCCTCAAGAGCCAGGACAAGATCAATGCATCTGATGTGACTGAAGGTGAAAACTGATGCTAGCTGATAAATTAAATGGACCACAGCGTCCTGTCAGGCATTATGCTTCAGAAAGTTCTCATGAAATTAGCTATTTTTGGAATTAATCTCCATGTTAAATAAAACAGATTTGAAATGAGCCAACTAAATTTACCACTTTTTTAAAACACCATGTTTATTCATCTTGACTGATAAACCTTAGAAGTTGTTTATTCATGCTGAAATGAAAATATGTTATGTTATAACCCAGCACAGGAGCTTTTGGAGTGTCCTACATTACACAATACACTTTTACAGAGCTTTTATATATATATATATATATATATATATATATATATATATATATATATATATATATATATATATATATATATATATATATATATATATATATATATATATATATATATATATATATATATA
>JAVLVB010000713.1:2232504-2261624 GCA_032876305.1 Orestias chungarensis | reverse complement strand
CTTAGCCTTGGAACTTGTTGATCGTTACTCTGTTGCCATGAAAGCAGGTCCATCGATGTAAGCCCTTTAGTTTTCTTTCATAAAAGCAATTATGATATCACACGTTAGGTAAGGGTGTTGCTAGAGGGCTTAATACAAACTAAGGATTTCAGTCTATTAAGTTTCAGTCACGCAACTAGTTATTTAAAACACAGACACAAAGTGTTTTTTCTGCAATTTACTTAGAACAAAAAAAAAGTTGATCATACTTTCACAGCATACTTCAATTACTCATTTGCTATTATACATCTAATTAACTTAGATGAAACATAAAATAATGTTTGGAAGCAGAAAAAAAATCTCCAGATTTACAAACATGTACGTGAAAGTGCAAGCTCATGTATGCACATACACACAAAGATGCCTGACCTTCAAGTCGGACCATCTGCAATGCAGTGATTAGCTTTTTTTAAGGAAAGGGGAGAGTATTGATAAATTATTCCACTGTGCTGGCAAAGATTTAATTTCATCACTCTCAAATAGAGGTTTTCCACAAAATTAGCCACTGAACTATAAGGGCCTATTTTACAATATATGGGAGCATACCCCTAAAAATATATATTTTTTAAAATCTGTAAACACACCATACCTAAGATACTTGAAGGTGCTTTATATCCGGAAAGATTATTTGGCATGTGCTTCCAATTCTTGAACTTAAAGTGCTGCACTGGAAAGACCTTTTGTTTTATTTAACTAAATAAAATTAAACAGACTAACTTAACAAATTCTTACAACTGTTTCCTTTTTATTTTAATATAGGATGTATTTTATTTGTAGTTATACGTTAGTATGTAAAGATTCTTTTGTATTTCTGGAGGATACAAACACAGAGATTGTAGCCATGTGATGAGTTAATCCAAAACAAACACAAATTTATAGTACATTGAAACAATAGAGAAAACAGAGCAGCAAACTATGGGTTTTCAGGAGAAAGAAAAAAAATGGCAATGGCAAGAAACAGGGAGCTCAAATTGGAATAAATGGAAGACAGAGAGCCTAAACGGAGGGAAGGTGGAGAATGGCATAGGAACCAGAGGGAACCAATCAGAGATAAATGGTGCAGCTGGAGAGAGAGCAGACAAAGGACAATTAGACAACTGTACACAGCTGAGGAGGGAAATAAGCAAGCAGGCTGAGCGAAGTTAAAACACAAACAGCAGGGGTTTAAAGAAAAAGAAACCCAAGAGTCAAATTGGCAAACAGAATGAGACACTAATCTGCTTAAATTTATCTAAACACTAGCAGTCAAGGTAAATGAAAACAAGCAATAACCTATAACCCATGTCTCACTAAATAAAGATGTCAAAACAAAAACTAGTTTTATAGGAACATGTTCAAACACAATGTCGATAAACTAATGTAATGGATAGAACTAAAATGAAAAAAATTCCCACTAGATTATTAAACCAGAGGCAAAAATGTCTCAAAATCTCCAAATTAACCAGTTAAAGCAATGCATCAATCTACAAGATGACATGCTGATTTAAAAACACTGTTCTGCAGTGATTCCTTTACTTCTCAGTTCAGAGCCTGCATATGTCCAAAATTCAATGGGCAAGAGGTGAAGTACACCCTGGGCAGTTCACCTAGGATATGAACCTAGGACATTCTTGCTGCATACCAATATTATGCAACCATGCTGCAAAACAGTCAAGAGATCTAGAACAGTTGGTTAATATTATAAAACTGAAGTAAAACTATGTTACTTTCTCAAAAGATACACACTGCAAACAGAAAGAAATGAAATGAGCGCCGATCGCAGCCATCTGCCGGACTTAACTGGAAGGGTCAGTCGTACGTATATTTAATATTAAGAGAATGCAAAAAGTAGAGGAAGTCTCACAACACAGTTGCAAAAATAGAGATTGTAATGCAACAAAAATACATTTTGAAATGACATCAGAAGGAGGACAAAAGGTGTGCAACGCTTTTTTCTCTAAAGCAATCAGAAGTTATGTTTCCATAATTTAAAAGGTGGAAATGGCTAAAATCAGTATTGGGAAATTACATCTTTACAAGGTTCGTGATTTAAACTTGTAAATGTAAACTTTGTCTATTGTTAGTTTGACATCTGTAGGAGAATTTCATAGTTCTCTCTTTAAAACATTTTCAGTAACTTTAGGTCTCATCAATACCCAAGTCCACAGACTACTCACCATGTCCTTCAGCTTTTAGCGCTTTCCGCACATGCTGCTCCACAATCTTAGCAAAAGATGCAATCTCCATGTCTGCAAGACCCAACTTACTTAAACCTCTGCAATTTACTTTAACAGTAGCATTCTGCTGAGTGTTTCACGCTGTTGCTGTGTCACTGGGCTTGATGCAACCTTTTAACCCAGTCCCACAACCACAGACACCTTTTACACGTGGATGTCCGCACACATGCCATATAAGCCCCCACTTGTAAAGAACCTGCCAACACCTCGCCATGAGATATCCACATCCCACTGATACCAACGGCACCTCCTCAGCTGGCTGAAGGCAACCGACCAGAAATGTTGAGCCCTTGTCACGTCGTGCCTGAAAGGCGTTGGTGACATGGTAAATCATAAACTCCAATTATGCATCATGTGATGAGTACCTTGACTCGTTCTAGCGGTTAAAGCTAATAGATAGTCCAAGCTATCTTATTGTGTCATTAAAAATTTATCATTGGAACCTTCAAACATTTTCTTTGAGTAGTTAATTAAAAACAGCCCTTTAATTTTGTGATGTATGATGGCAAATGGAAGTAGGCAATATGTAAAGAGTGGTAAAATGTATGTTTTTATGGTTTTGTTTGTTTTTTAAAAAGCTACTCGAGCAGTGAAATATTAATAAAAAAATATTGAATATGTTTTTCTTTGTACATAACTTTAGTTTTATCTTTAGCTTTTGAGCTATAATTTTATGTTTCATCTACTGTTGTGAAAAGACATAAAAAGCATATTCCCACCACAAGCATTCTAAGGGAAACAGATGCAAATATGTGGAAGAAGGTGTTAAGATTAGATGAGCCCAATTTTAACCTTTGTACATCACTTGACAAGTACCTTAACTTATTCTGGAAGTTAAAGCTAATAAATAGTCCAAGAGAAGCCAAGGCTAAGGTGGACTTGTACTATCCATTATACTGTAGAGAGTTGGTTTTTATCCACATTTCACAAACAGATGAAATACCTGTTGGGCTTTGACTTATCTGACTGATATGTATCGTTATTGAGACTTTTGTGCTTGTGTGAGGTGTTTCTGTTAAAAGCAACTACATTTAAGATTCAGATTCAGAAAAAGAAATAAATAGTACAAAAATTAAACCATGTACATTCTTGTTTACCAAGTTAAATTTTCAATAAAGTACATTACAGTTTGTAGATATAATGTGGCAAAGTAAGAACTGTCAGGGTGAGTCTTTTCAGCTTCGTCTCCAGGTTGTCCACAGGGGGTCGCCAGTGCTCTCTCTGCTGGAGCGTCTTCCACCTCCAGTGCACCTGCCAGGTGTGTCCAGTTGGCGTTGATGAGCTGAGCCAGTATAAGAGGAGCGGTGGATCAGCTAATCGATGACTGAGTGTTTGTGTACTTTCGGTATCTTCAAGTGCTAAGTGCTACTCTCTAGTCTCTAGTTTTTTTTTGTTTTTTTTGCCAGTTCTCTATTTTTAGCGTTTTCTCCAGGGATCTCTAGTGTTTCTCCAGTTGACCTTTTCCTCTAGTGTTTTTGTGTTTTTTGAGTTTTTGATTTTTTCAAGGTTTTTTTTTATGCCCATAACATCCCTTGTGCTCACCTCAGGTTAATGTATTCTCCAGTGCATGAACCAACTCAAGTTTTCTCTCTGGTCTGCCGCATCCATCTGGTCTCCCCGCTCCTCTTCGCTCAGCTCGGTCTGCACGCTCCAGCATTGTTCCATCTTCCGCACACACCCCCTGGACAACCTCTCCATCTGATTACTGCTGAAAGGACTCACCACTCACTCCTCCCTGGCGTCAACCATCAACCCCTCACAGGTAAGATTGTTCCAACATAATCCTCCCACAGTGTAACATCTATTCACCTGCTCTGTCCTCACCTTCAGAGGTCTCCAGTCTCCCACGTCGTCCTGTTGCTCTGAGTCTCCTGCCGTTTCCCGCTGTGCCTGCTGTTCAAGTTGCCCCGCCGTACGTTACCGTCGCCCGCTGTCCCCTTGCAATGAATTCATTATAATTGATCTCCTGAGAGGCTGGCGGCTGCGAGGGGTTCATGATACAATGTTCGCTGGTTTTTGCCCATTCCCCACTCTTTTCTCAATGATGACGCCAAAATAGCGTTTGTTATAGGTCAGTTTTACGGTACAGCGCTAAAATGGACTGAATTCCGCTTTGACAGATATCCTGAGTTAAGCTTGTCCTTTTAGGACTTCAAGGACGAATTCATGGTGGTTTCTGGCCATGAAACAGATTACTTTACAATTTACCGTAAGATACAGAAAATAAAACAGTGTTCTAGAACCGTAGCTGAATTCTCTATTGGGTTCAGAACATTAGCAGCCTGCTTAGAATGGGACCCTCGTGCGCTTAAAAGCACGTTCTTTTATGCTTTAAATGAGCATTTACAATATGAACTTGCCTTATTTGATGAGCCTCCCACGTTAGATGAGTTTATTGCTGTAGCTGCCCGAGTTGATGGCCGTCTGACAGAAAGAGACCGTTTAAGGGTTAACCGCAGAACTGTTCCTGACTCCCGCAGATCGTGGCCCCAGGACCGGAACCCATGCAGGTCGGGCGAACCAGATTAACACCAGATGAACCAATCTTCTGCAATCCCTTAAGATCCCTAAACATCCCTGGTCCTACATTGCCGTCGACTTCATCACCGGCCTTCCTCCTTCTCAGGGTAGGACAACCATCCTCACCATTGTTGACCGTTTTTCCAAATCCTGCCACCTCATCCCATTGCGCAAGTTACCCTCTGCTTTCCTCTAGTGTTTTTGAGGTTTTTTGGCCCACTGTCCACAGTTGCTGGATCACCAACTACCCTTTTCAATAAATTAATTATAATTGATCTCCTTAGAGTTCTCTGTTTTTGTGGGTCAGAAGCTTAAACGTTATGGCAAGAACATTTTAAGGCACACCTTCTAGAGGTAAGACAGCAACTGCCTTTATCTAAAAAACCCACTTATAGGAACCCTAAAATTTTCCCTTAAATGCTGTTTAGCTACAGGTATTGTTCTAGAACAGCTGCTGCCACATCTAGTAGATATACACAAAAAACAACATCAGGCCTATCTGCGCACAGAGACAAGCACACACAACAACAAAACAGGCTCCTAAGTCACTGCCATCTTCGCTCTGTTTCTGTGTCTGCGTAAAGGACAAAAGCCCCAGGGGCTCAGACCTGAAACTGTTAACAGAAGGGGAGAAAATGAGACAGACAAGAACTTTTAAAAGGCCGTCATGAAATTATTGACAAATCTAATTCAGTCCAGGAAAAGAAGTGAAATTGGTGGAAACATGTTGAGCTTCTCAGATTGTATTTTTTTATATATAAGCATATAGGCATATGTAGGAATGATACCCTTTTTTCAAACAACAAAACTAACTGGCTAGTGTTACATTGGATTTAAACACAAAAAAGATAGACAATAACTAGGAAGACAGAAAAAAAGAAAGAGAGAGTGAGACAGAGAGAGAGGCAGCGGCACAATGCTCCCTGCTGCACTGCAGCAAAAATCTACACAGCTAACCACGGCCACAACACAACCTCCAGCATTGCACAGAACAGACCCCCGTACAAAACAGAGGGGAGTGATCTGCACATCAAGGGAATCTCTACATGAGGCTGCATGACTAAAAAAGAAAGCTCAATGTTTGTTTTTCTTTCATGTCTTAAAGTCTCAGTAGCAACACATAACAGTCAGATAATTCAAAGTCCAACAAGTCTTTAATCTGTTTGTGAAATGTGAATAAAATGCAGCTCTTTGCTGCACACTGCAATTGTTGGTTAACTGAATAACTGAACAAAGAAGTGCAAGAAACAATGATTGCTGTCCTAAAATCTACATCGAAATGAGGTAATCAAATCTAATGAACACGTCGACATCGGTGCCAGTTTCGTTCTGGTAATTAATCTCTTTAAGGAGGAAGAAAGCAAAAATCCCTAACAAGCAGGTCATGAGGTTTGGTTCTTTAAAGTGAGGAGAAACAGAGTGCTGACAGATGCTTAGCTGTCATAACAGTAATGTGACCCATGAGGGAAACTGCTTGATTCCCGTCGATGGGGCTCAGGTGGCAAAACATTACAAGATATAAAATAAAGAATAAAAATACTAAATTACACTTAGAATTTATTTGTGTTATTGGTGTAGTATTAGTGGTATAAGTTGAGTTAAACCTCCTTAGATCATGGGAATGACCTGTAGCGCTATAAAAATATCACGTGAGCAGAGTAGTAATTTGTTTAGATATAGTTACACATGTTTCACCATAAAAGTACACATACCTAAACACAGGCAAAGGAAATACAAATTCCTGGGACTCAACAAACAGAGCAGTCTCAATAGTCTCCGCAGTGGGACTATTAATTGAAATTTTGCTTACAGACAATGCAGCTTCAATACTGTATTGACATTGTTCCATAGTTCCTGAAAAGCCTCCACTCATGCTTTATATGGCATCTCACCAAAAAAAACAAATACAAAATACGTAGGAACACCAGCACTTTCTGGCATTGCTAGACAATATTTTTGTCTTGTTTGGTTGTAAAAATTGTAATTTTAATTTTTTTTGTAATTGTCTCTTCAGCTGTTACATTAAAATCCTATTAAATTCAACTCGATTGTGAAACAGTCAAGACAATTAATTATTAGTTAGACAATTCATTAAAATGCATTAAATTAGTTATAATAGAACACAGACAAAGTAATTTTTTAACAGGAGGAAAACAAAAAAAAACACATCTAGTTCTGAGTAGCCATCCATTGCAACTTATTGGGGGTTGGAGAAAAAAAACTAGTGGCTTTCATACAACTGAGTTACCTTATTCCAAGTCCAGAGAATGAGACATGTTCAGGGCATTTTTTAATATGAAAAGTATTTACAGCTACTTCTCCAAAGAACCAAACTTTTACAATCACCAATCTTTAGAGTGGCATATTCATCTAGGGTTAGGAGAAGATAACTGGTAATTTAGCACTTTGACAGCTGGGAAATGACTGTATTTTAAATAATAGTTTGGTGTATTACATTAAAATAAAAGCCTCAAAATTATTTAAGCAGAATGCCAATCCCAAAAACCATATCAAGATACCAAAGCCTGGCTGTCGGTAAAATCATTATGCACTCCAAGTAAAATGCATATTAAGCAACAGGCCTGTGTAAGCCTGTCCTTTAACATTACATCAACACATTAAAATAACAATTTATATGCTATCTTATAAATTATTTTTGCTTATATTAATTTCAAAATGGATTTCTGGTTGCCTCTATCTAATAACTTATGAAGCTCTTGTTCTTTTTTGTCTTACTTGATTAGATTTTCAATTTGGCCTTGTTCTACAACATACAACCACAATGTCCCATTACGTTTTTATTTATGCCAATAAGGAGACAGAGAGTACATCCTGCTCAGCTTATGCCATCGGTAAGGGGGTAGAGATGATGGGCAATGGTAATAAATGAGGTCCAGACCAGCAGTGAGTCATGTAATCACATCAGCAATCTATCAAAATCAAATAATTGAATGGTACTTTCAGCACATAGACTCAGGAGACCAGCTAACCCAGTCAAGCTGTTCATCTTTGCAACAAATCCTTAAATTTCTTACAGATGTTTGAATAACAAAAGACAAACTATTACCTAATTATTTAAGAGTAATGACTTTTGCTGTATGTAACTTCAAAAAGCTTTATCATTACAATATATATGAGACCTGTTAACAGAGATATGAGAATTAATTATTTATATTTTAGTTATCAATTGTATTAATTCAATCATATGTATTAATCAACCAAAAGTCCATACATAGATAGATAGATAGATAGATGTAAGTTTCCCAGTATGAGTTTTCTTTTTTTCCTTACGAATTTCTAACCAGAGAAAAATAGCTAAAAAACAGTCAGCTAAAACAAAGAGACTCAAAGTCAGCAGAATTCACAGTAGTGGAAGAACACAAATATTGGATGAAAATATGGTTTCATCAATTCTTTAAATTTAACAAAAGGCTACATCCAGAGTAGTGTAGTGTAGGCCTCTATACAGTTAGACCTCATAGCTCTTGAATTACATCTAAGCAGGTCCGAACTGGCCATAGGGAGAACTGGGAGTATTTCCAAAGCCCCTAATATTGGCCTGCTGGCCTGCGTCTCTCTGTAGATAAAATAAATAAATAAATGTTTTTAAAAGTCTGATGGCAGTGCGACTATTATATAGACAGGCCAGCGCCTGAGGAGGGAAAGACGATTGGTTTATTTCGATTAAGACCTGCCCCCAACGTCCATATCAGGAGGAGGCGTGTCGTGTGTCTGGTGCCAGCAGGTCAAACAATCAGCGAGCGGTGCAAGAAGTGAGGAGAAGCGACTCGGGGCAAAAACAGAAAGCCGCTGGAGGAAGACACGGCCAAATGTAGAAAACTTACGAATTTAGTTATTCAGCAAATGGGATATAATCTTACCATTGTCATGTATATGAGCACAAGGCCAAATCAGTGAGACAGGCTACATAATCTCACAGTATGAAATACAGTTTATGGAAAAACTGTAAAAATATGTTTGGTATTCAAAGGGAGTGATGGTGATGACACCAGTCCTGCTGGTACTCCAGGAGACGTAGAGCATTTGGGAGAAGTTACAAAACCATCTTTACAGTAGAGCAACAACAAATTAACATTACCAGACGCTAGCATTGACATAAGTGGCTCTCGACTGTAATAATAGCTTTCTTGGGATTAAAGTGTTTTTCTATTAAGTAATTGTGTTGTTGAATATTTCTGTCTGCTGTTGATTTGCTGATATGTATCCCAGATCAAACATGACCATTTGTGTATTCTAACCTTGGATTTACTGTAGGTTGGGATTTATTAGTATTCCCTGGTATGAAATGCAAATTTTGCTTGTGCCCATGCAGTTAGGTGTGCGTGTGAACATGTATGTGTGGGAACATGCATGCGTGGCAAGCCCAGTGTGGCCTGGTTACATGACTGACTCCTGGCCTGAAAAAATCTCCCAGTCCGGCCCTGTGCATATGCTTTCAACGCAACTTCTTAAATATAAGTTCCGCAATTTAATTTTTCATTTTTGAGGCCATTGTGCCCTTCTCAAAGCTGCAATAAAATGAACCACAGCACATCTGATCCAATAGGAACAATACTACTGATATAAAACAGAAAAAACTGTCTGCACAACATATTTACTATCTAACTCAAAACATGTGCTAATCAGATAGTTTTGAGGCCTAAATAGGATGTCCAATAAAATTTGAATTCAGATATGATACCAAATATTTAAGTCTTCATTATTGCTTGATACAGATATTGAGCCGATACGATATCAGTATGAATAATTTTATTTTACTTTATTGTGTAATGTTAGAAAAGGCTCTATTATGTGATTTTACTCAATATTAAACAAATAGAGAAGATACTAAAACTGAATAAAATATATGTAAACTTTGCAATGCCGCCGTGGATCAAACGCTGGAACGTATTGCTTGTGTTGGAGTTCTGATATTGAAGATTTAGGCTGTAAATTATTATCCGAAACTCATATTTTGGCACATATTGACCAATATCAATATCGGATCGGGACACACTAATAAAAGGACACAATAGCATCTAAGTGTCAGACTTTTTAGTTAAGCTCACCTAAATGTTAGTTTTTAAATCCCAATTAATATTATGATCACAAAGGGTTGCAAAAAAAATAATATCACAGGTTAGTGGTATTTATTTCAGTTTATTATGTTGTGTATAACTCAGTCAGACAAATCCCTATAAGTGAAGGAGAAGTTTTGTGACAAAACAATAAAAAATACAACAGCTAGAACATCAAACATCTATAGAACAAGGTTAGGCTAGTTTCTGCATAGATAAATGGAAATCTTATTAATCCGGGAATTAATTACTTTACAACAATGCACAGCAAACGAGCAGTGCTGACAGCATAATAAAAAGAGAAGCCATTAAAATGTAAATCAATAAGATACCCTACGCGCAAACACTAATAAAGTTTAATTACAATTTTGGGCAGTGTGTAAATTAGAAATGTACTCATAAATAAAGCAGTCCAAATAAGAATAGCTAATTATCATGTTGTAAAAATATCATTAAATAATATTTTAATGAAGCAAACAAGAAAGAGTTGTAATTATATGATTTTATAGAAAAAATATACATTTAAAAGGTTACATTTACACTGCTTAACATGTGGATGCACACATCTTTAATTTCTGTTCTATGCTTCCCATATAACAGCAACAATAAACTGCTCTGTGCTATAAAGTGTGAGGGTGCAATTCAAGTTTCTCTTGTCATGCAACTCCATCTCCTTATTAACCTAATAGTATAATCACAGCCAGTTGCAAAGGCAATTATTGCTTTTTGTAAGCAATGTGGCCAACATCATATCTTGTGTACATACAAGAGACAGACTGACTAACGAAAACAATCTAAAATAACTAAAAATAAATTTAGACCAGCTTTTTAATTTACACATGTGCAAGACGCAAGACAGAACCACTTTGGTCATGACTAAAACACCATGAGAAGCTTCTGCCAGAGGTCGGTCAAAAGTACCTTAAAGATAATAAACCGAAAACCACATTATGTTAAAGAAGATTAAAGAAGATAAAAATGGATTTTCACTTTTTTTGGCAAACAAAAGAGTGATCACCACTCCATCCTTATCAGAGAGAGCCCATCTTTCCACCCCATCTTTTCTCCAAAAGGAGTTTTACCTATATGAACATTCTGTCAAATAACTTTATTGTTTTTAATAGCATTACTTTTTTAAAGCGTAGGATACAGTTAGCACAAAAAAGTATACTCTCTGTCAGTTCCAGTTTATTTAACCCATAAATAATTTGCACTTTACAAGAATCGACCATTATTCCATCCTAACTTCAAGACCACAAACCCACACATCACAGCTTACACACTGTTATTATTAATTAAAGGAAAGAACAAAATGGAATGGTTTGTAAGGTCATCGTTGAACCAGAAACAAAGTAAAAGTCTTTAAATAATAAATTAAATCATAATCAACACTTTCTTTTTTTAAAGCAGATAATTAACTTTAGAACACGCCAAAACTAAATGCTAAAAATACAACAGCTATTGCCAAGGAAACAACATAGAGTAGCTCCAAGTTATTAGCAGCCGCCCGCTGTGGCAACTGCATTTGTTGTAAAATGTTTTCTTGTAAAAAATCAAATCTTTTTTCCAAGTAATTTTTAATTATTAGAGTTAAAGTTGTTTTTATCAAGTTAAATATAAGTGTTATAGTGAGTCCAGTGCCTGAACACAAGTGAAAAGGAAAAGTTGTTCATGCATCTCAAGATCGTAAGATATAAACCATAAAATTAAAAATGGGGTGTTTTTATTTCACCTAACTTTGCTATATATTACTACAGTATGGATTGCTACATGCATATGAAACTGAGTTTTCCACACTCTATGTTGGAAACCTTGCAGACACACACACACACGCACGCACGAACGCACGCGCGCACAGACACACACACACACACACACACACACACACACACACACACACACACACACACATTTTAGAGCAGTCAAAAAAAGCCAATCTTTTAACCCCAGGAAACATTCTCATAAAAACTTCTGATAACTGTTAATAAAAACTAGTGAAAAGTTTTACCTTTCAGACAAACCTTTTAAACCTTCGATATAAACTTGTAGGAACCTTTTACATGAAAAAGGGAGAATTGTTCATATAAACAACCTCTTATACAAACTAGGGAAAAACATTCATATAAACTAGTACAAACCTTTCATGCAGCTATGGGGGAGTTTCGTAAGTATGAAGCGTTCATATAAACTAATGAGAATATTTAATTCTCCTAACTTTACTTGTTTATATTTTCCATCCATCCATCTTCTTATCCGGAGTCGGGTCGCGGGGGCACCAACCCGAGCAGGGAAACCCAGACTTCCCTCTCTCCACCCTCGTCCACCAGCTCCTCCGGGAGGATCCCGAGGCGCTCCCAGGAGAGCCGGGACACATAGTCCCTCCAGCGCATCCTGGGTCTACCCCGGTGTCTCCTCCCGGTGGGATATGCCAGTACTCCCGCCACCGCCCCACAACGTCCCGAGTCGTGGTCACTGGCCCCCAATCTCCGCCATACAAAGTGTTGGTGGAGCACTGCTTCCCCCTCTTGAGACGCTGGCCGGTGGACCAGAACCACTTCGAAGCCATCTGGTAGTCTCTCTCCATGGCCTCTCCGAACTCCTCCCACGCTCGAGTTTTTGCTTCGGCAAACGCCGTAGCCGCGTCCAGCTTGGCCTGTCTGTACCTGCCAGCTGCCTCCAGAGTCCCACAGGCCAAAAAGGCCTGATAGGACTCCTTCAGCTTAACGGCATTCCTCACTGCCGGTGTCCACCAACGAGTTCTGGGATTACCGCCCCGGCAGGCACCAACGACCTTGCGGCCACAACTCTGGTTAGCCGCCCAAACAATGGAAGCACGTAACAGAGCCCATTCACATTCAATGTCCCCCGCCTCCCTTGAGACTTGGTTGAAGCTCTCTCGGAGGTGGGAGTTGAAACTCTTTAGGACAGGGGACTCGGCCATCACTCCCAGCAGACCCTCAGTACACGTTTGGGCCTGCCTCCCCCACCATCTGAGCCAACTCACCACCAGGTGGTGATCAGTTGACAGCTCCACCCCTCTCTTCACCCGAGTGTCTAAGACATGCGACAGCTAGTCCGACAACACAACTACAAAGTCGATCATCGAACCGCAGCCTAGAGTGACCCCATGCCAGGTGAGCATATGGACACTCTTATGCCTGAACATGGTGTTCGTTATGGACAATCTGCGACGAGCAGAGAAGTCCAATGACACACGACTATTCAGATTCAGATCAGAGGGGCCGTTCCTCCCAATCACGCCCCTCCAGGTCACACTGTCGCAGCGTTGAAGTCCCCCGGCAGAACAAGAGAATCACCGGTAGCAGCATTATCTAACACCCCATTCAGTGTCTCCAAAAAGGATGGGTTCTGTACTGTTAGGTGCATAAGGAGAAACAGGAATCAGGACCCCTCCCGCCACCCGGAGGCAAAGGGGGGCTAACTTTTCGTTCACCTGGGTAAACCCAAACGTACAGCCACAGAGCCGGGGGGTAAATGAGTATGCCCACTCCTACCGTAAGCAACTCCAGAGTGGAAGAGGGTCCAGCCCTTCTCGAGGATACTGATTCCAGAACCCAGGCTGTGCGTAGAGGTGAGTCTGACTATATCTAGTCGGAACCGCTCAACCTCACGAACAAGCTCACGTTCCTTCCCCGCCAGAGAAGTGACGGGCTAGCTTCTAAAGCCGAGGATCTGACCGCCAAGGTCCCCGTCCCCGGTCCCCGCCCAACTCACATGGCACAAGACCCCTACGGCCCCTCCTGCAGGTGGTGGGTCTGCAGGGGGGCCCAGGTCGTCCTCTCGGGTTGAACACGACCGGGCCCCTTGGACGAAGCCCCGGCCACCAGGCGCTTGCTGCCCTGCCCCCACTACAGGCCTGGCTCCAGAGGGGGGCCCCGGTGACCCACGTCCGGGCCAGGGAAACTGGGCTCCATTGTTGGTTGCCTCCATAGGGGTTTTTGGGCAGCTCTTTGTCTGGTCCCTCCCCTAAGGACCTGTTTGCCATGGGTGACCCTACCAGGGGCATGAAGCCCCAGACAACATAGCTCCTAGGGTCATTGGGACACACAAACCCCTCCATCACAATAAGATGGCAGTCCAAGGAGGGGACTTGTTTATATTTTCACACAGATTTTTGTGTAAGATTTTCAATATTGCATGTGAAATATTTTAATTTCATATGGTTTCCTGAAAGCTAATTCTGATTGTTTCTTTGCAATCCAGAGACTCCTAAAAGTCTTTTCATAAAATTTCAACAAATAATCGATACAGTTACTTACTATTTGATGTCACAAGGTGTGAAGGAAGGGTTGTTCTGACAACATCTAAACAGAACTGTATGAAGCCTGGCTTCACACTCCAAAAATCTCTAAAAATATAGAACAGTGGGATAGGATACAGTGTGTAATAAAACTCCTGCTGTGAAATTAAGGGAATTAACCAAATTACAACAGTTAGGAGGCTTTCAGAAGACACAAGACAGGCAACCCAAATGGGTAAAGCATAAACTATATGTTCCACTATGATGACAATACTATTTTTAAATGTATGTTAATGTCACAGAGTTCCTGGGGGAAAACTGCAATCTGTTGAAATAGATGAATATGGATAGCAATTGTAGCAATAAGCTCCATTATGTTACACTTAAAAGAAGTTGTTATGAGCCACTGTAACATCTGAAACAATAAAGTAAAAAAAATCACTGAATAAGGACATTTTTGTCCGCAGAGTTCAAGCTCCTAATAAACAATGTATTCATCCAGTTTTGCTTATCTAGTTTTGTCTCAGTCATTGGTTGTCGGCTACAGAAAACCAGTGTCAAAATTTGTATTCCTCTCCAAGAATCAAACTGCTTCTCCTGCTGCTGTGTCAAACCCGAGATTCAATCCAAGAATTTAATAGAAAGCAGTCTTACATACATTTAAAAAAAAAGGTTATTTTTTCTTATTCCTAAATATTAATAATAGATCTTGTTGGGATTATCCATGATGGACCAAACAACATGCAACATGGTGGCTGGTACAAGATCAATAATGCACAGTTTGATGACAACGATCATGTGTTGTGAAATGGGGCCATTTAAATAAACTGAACGGAATCGAAACATAAACAGCACCTTTTATTTTATTGAGCAATACTTTTATGAAACACTGTTTAAAATACAAGCCCAGTGGCCTGTTGCTGTCCAGAGCTGCTGCTGTCCTTCTACCGCAGCTCTATGGAGTCGGTGCTGAGCTGCGGCATCTCGCTGTGGTTCTCTAGCTGCACCGCAGCAGGGAGGAACCAGCTCCAATGGGTCACCAACACCCCCCAGAGACTGACTGGCTGACCTCTCCCTTCCCTGGAGGAGATTTACTCGACCCGCTGCTTCAGGAGAGCCCGCAGCCTCATCATGGACTCCTCACATCCTGGTCACCACCTCTTCCGACTGCTCTCCTCAGGGAGATGTTTCAAGGAAATAAGGAGCAAAACAAACAGACTGAAAAACAGCTTCTTCCCAAGAGCTGTTGTTTCCCTGAATGCCTCACATACACTGTAACAACTGTTTTTATCATACATTCCTTGCAATTTAAAATGCAATATCTACTAAATATATCTATTTTTATTTCTTATATTTCTTATATTTTCTTATATTTCTTCTTTCTATATCTATTTCTTACTGAACAGTCTTTTTTTGTATAACTTTTATACAACTTTTTATAACTTATTCATAATGGGTTGTTTTTGCGTTTTTTTGCACTATTTCTCTGCACTGTTTGGTTTTTATCGGAGCTGCTGAAACATTTTGTTGTTTCCTCGGGAACAATGACAACTAAAGAATTATGATTCTGTTTATACCAAAGCAATTCAAATGATTAAAAATTCTGCAAAACACAATGAAATAGACAAACAATTTTACAATATTTAAATTGTTTAAACTCAGCTTTTCTAAAAGTCACCCAAACTACCTCTTACTTGAGCGATCGTTGGAATCAGGGATGTCTCTGATGAATAAGGAAAACGTAGCATCACTCTGGGAGATGCAAGTGGGAAAGCTTACAGTCGGACTCTTCATCTCCAGGCCGTTCTCTGGCCCTGTAAACAACTGTTATATCCTCAGCCTTTATAACATTTTCTCATTGTGGGATGTTTTGCCACACTTAAATCAAATAATTACTCTTTCATTTCAAATCAGTTTACCTTGTTGAGAGCTTTGCTTTGAAATTAGAATCACGTTTTACACAATAAATGCATTTAAAATCTTTTTTTGGCCTGAGTAAAAATTGGTCTGAGGACTTTTCACATCATGCACAATGTCATAGTTCAATGTTCTACCCTGGGATCATTTATAATAGGCCAGGGGGACACTAATATTCAACTAATATCCTTCTAATTGCAAGAACTAAACAGCTATTTTTGAGTTGCCGTTTTGCTCATTGAAAATAACTCAGATCAGTTATGATGTTTTCACAACCAGTTATTACTTGAAGAGGCTGTTTGATGTGCTGGTGTTGGTCCTCTTTGTCTTTTCAAAGTCAGATCAGCCAACAGAAAGATTTTGAAAGGTTAGGCTTTTCACTGTTGCCAAGCTCTATAAGGAGGCTGGTTTCATTTTCCAACACAACTTGGTATCTGTGCGTACAGCCAAAATCACCAATGCCTGGTTTATTGACCACTAAATTGTACGACAAACTGGCTTGCTTTAAACCCTACTGAGAATCTAATGTCAAGAAATAGATGAGGGACACCAGTCCCGACAAAACAGATGAGGTAAAGGTTCCTATTAGAGCAAGCTTACCTACGTTACTATACTGCATTGAGGCAATACTTAATGCAAATGCAACCCCATACATATAGTATATGGAGGTGCTTTTAAAATCATTTTGTTAGCGATTTTCATATTTGTAAAATAGTACTCCGAATAGGCCATTTAACTTATTTTGCAAAAGAAAAAATGAATTTCTCAATGATATTCCAATTTAATTAGATTTACTTGTACCTTCCTATTTTAAAAAGTCAATAGCACTACCTTGGCAGCATCTCCTAATGAACTCCAGGTCTCATTTTTCTCCTGACTAAATCCAAATTATAGTTTACGTATATTATACATGAAATTATTCTTTTAATAGCTCCTTCTTTTTTGTTGTTTTCGGTAAATATATAACTTTACATAGTGGTGCAATTTCCACTTTTTGTTCTAATTTGTATGTAAGCTTGACTGCCTCACAGAGGGGTGTATAGTTGCAGTCACACAGTTGCTTCAAGCATGGCATATTTTGCAGAAGCATAACAGACATATCCATAATTAATTCACTGTGGAAACTGATCATGCCGCTGCCATTACTATGCCAAGAGAGATAAAAATGTAAAAGGCCCCTTTCTTGTCCTATGACATATTAACTGCGTAAAAACATAATTTTACCCCCTTTGAGTTACACTGAGACATGACTGGAATCCATGCGTTCTTTTATGAACAGTCAAACATTCTCTAATTATCCTTAGACTAAAAATACTTTCCTTTTATAACAATGGCACGCAATTATCTTGTATCTTTGTGTTCAATGCTATTGTAATGAAGTATGAGAGCATGGTTTAAAAACTATGTTACTATGCTTTCTTTGGCTGATAAAGGCAAGATTTTATCAACGATTTAAGAGAGCAGGCTCTCACAAACTCTGCTATGTTTCAGTATCAAACCAAGCAACATTGGAAATATTATGAAAAATCAGCATTTGAGAAACAATGTTTTCAAATAATATTTGTAAAGAGACAGCGGCACCACAGTTTCTCTCAGACAATCACAGAAAAGAGCACGGTGACATTTATAAAGCTGACATGACAGGCAAAGCATACAGATACATGCACCATAACAAAGCATCACTCACAGTGGTGAGCTAAAGGGAGCTTTTGTTCTTTAAAAGGCATTTAAAAAGCTATTCATAAAGCTGTCAAATAAAATGTATTGCTAAAAAGATGCTTACCTCATAAATAGATTCTGCCATTTTTTTTTTCACTCAACCAAAGCAATGGTATCATTTTTTTTAGTTTAAATAAAAAAGGGCTATTTTGAATCATCTGGAAAATTATTTTAGGGGTCATCGCATAGTTGAGGCTATAGTCCTAAAAGCAGCTGTCCCCTGTTCAACTTTGAGCCTTGGGCCATTTTTTGCATGTCTTTCCTTTCTCTCTCCTATTTTCTGGTTCTAGCTACTGTTAAATAAAGGATTTAAAACTATTAAAAGGTATTAAAATAGAAAGCTGTTATACTTGTAATTGGCAGTCCAAGGCGAAGGGGTGGGGAGTGTCGTGAAACGTTTATGTTGCTGCATTTGAAGGCCGTTTTGGGCTGAGGTCTCTGTCGTCCACCCACCTCAATATACTGTAGAGGCGCAGTCTCTCAGACACAATATGGAAATAAAATTCTGCTTGTTAAGTAGATTGGATCACAAGAAAATACAATTTGTCATGGTAGTGTTAAATAAAATGCAACTTTTTAATGTGGTCTTTTAAGTTCCTTAGATGAAGCTGCTAGTGCATTAATCTCTGGTGTATTCATATTATTTGATACAGCACAATGTTTTTCTAAGACAAACATAGGTGTGTGCTGATCTTCTTATTTTTTGGAAATAACTACAAGATAAATTCTAACCCAAAAACCTGCCAGTGCAAATAGTAAAGTCAATAAACTTGGTAGACTTGACTGGGACAAGCATCTTGGAATCACCTAATCTGAGACACCTCTGCAACCAGTTCTTTAGGGAAATAATATATGGAGATGCATGTTATTAACAAAGCAGAGTTGTTGTAAAACCTACTGTCTTATAAAATCCTTAAGAACTGTGTTAAAACACAAGGCATCATCACCCTTTAAAAAAATACCAGGATACTTTTGTAAAAAATCTGGTGGACTCACAGAGCTTAAGATGGTTCACCATCATGTTTGTACCAAATGATCAAAAGCAAATTGGGCAACAAACACAGACGATAGTGCCCACAGCAAACAGCTTTACAAAAGCTGAATAGATCAAAATGTATTTGGTGTAAAAATTCCAAATGCATCATTTACATTGGCACAACATTACTTATTCTGAGCATGATGTGTGTTTACATGCACCAAGTTTTCGATTAAAGAATTAAAGCTCTTTGTCAGAGGGAACAGATTTGCAGATTTTCCTTTAACCAGCCGCAGAGAAACTTGCACTTCCGCCTGTGCAGGTGAAACGTAAACAACAAACACAGAAGTGTGTAGGTTCAGAGTGTTGTTAGCGCCCTTTTCTAGACCCACGTCAGACACTGAAAAATGTTGTGGCAGTGTCACTTTTACAGGAATAATGTGGGAACAGACCAGTTGTTTCTGACGTAGGGTTGCTGCCATAGGGCAAACATGTGCACTCAGATCAGTTTGGCACTATCAGATGACATGATGAAGTGTTTACATGCACTCCAATCTGCTATTTATTCTGATCACTTATGCCCATGTTAACAAGTCCAGTGAGGCATTGCTAAACTGTAAGAACAGAACATCAGAAGTAATGTCTGCAGTGTGGATTTTTTTTTTTCCTTTTTTTTTTTTTTTTTTCTTAATAAAAAGGGTAGCGATATGTATATAAAAATGTATATGCAGGATAGAACATTGGTAAGAATCTGAGATCAAAAACTAAAGAAATCAATTACATATATTAATATTGACCCCAACTCTCATATTAACGCATCTATAATAATAAAACTAATGTAGAAGGTAGGTTAATCTAATCAATGTAAAACCATCAAAAATGTTCATGAATGCTTCTCTAATACTGCAACCAGATGCAAGTTGTATTACCTTGTTCTCAAAACCTATTTATGGTTCACCTGCCGTCAGAAATATTTAACAAATAACTTTTCCTAATAATGGCAAAAACCTTCCATTGATGTTGTTTTCTTTTATTTTTATTTTTATATTTAAATACCCAATGATTGCAACTAACAAAAAAGAGGGAGTGAACGTTGACAGTTTTCAGCATATGTACTATTCAACTGTTTAACTTCAGCACTGTGACTTGGACTGCTCATTTTTAAACCAGAAAAAAAATCACATGGCATGTGAATTTGGCGCCATTAAAATAACACGTGATATATTTTTTACAGTTTGGTCTGCTTTGTAAAGCAGAATCCAGCTGCTGCCAGGTTAAGAGTAAGCTATCATACAGCCGGAAGGCTTGGAAACTGTCACATTCCTGCTCACAATGCCTTTTTATGAAAAAACAAAAACAAAACATTTGATCTTTATATTAACTGCATGACCAGACTTTGATTTTATTGATCAGCAGTTTTTTATATTTAACTATAAATTGATCTTACAAAACCATTTTTAAATGTCAAAAGACAAGAAGCATATCAAATGCACGCCCAACCAAAAGATTTGATAACTATAGAAAAATGTATTCTGAGATTAGATTGCTAGTTTATGAGACCAGGATATCAACGTGAGTGGAGCATAGTATATCCTCACATTAAAACAAGAAAAGAAAATGCTCTTGACTTGTCCCCTGTTAAGAGACAAACGTTTTATAAATACTGGGAGAACACATGAACTAGCAAACACTCTCTGCCTTAGAGCTTCCAGTCAAGAGCTTCCCATTCAGAAATTGAGATTACAGAATTCACTAGGTGAGATGATGAATTCAAAATGAATATGAAAGTTATTAATACATTTATTTTAGTAACGCTATACACTAAGTGAGGCACATTATATTGCTTAGTTACACAAAAAGCAGGTTTTTCCATTAATTATAATTAATTTCCACTAACGTCTAAAACGATTACAATAACGATTACAATATCATGCAAGACCAACATAAAAAAAGCGTTACATTACAAAAACAGGGGGGCTAACGGCAAGGTATATTTAATATCTGCTTTAAGGTTTAATCTGATTAAAACGCCCCATAGAAACGCATTCTTGCTCCAACCAGACGTATTCCAGTTTACTGAGCTGTACACATTTTTTCCAAATTTCTGTTTGCTTCATTAAACTTCTAAAGTGAGGCATTTATGCTAAAAATGAGAATACTCTATCTCAGAATGTCATTTTAATGTTTGTAAAGTTCCCAATAATCAGGTCACATCAAACAAAGCTGTGCTTTAACAATTCTGATCCTTTTACAAAATTTTTAATTGGAGTTTAATTTGGTATCTTGTGTTTTACAATCAGAAGAATCCCTGAGTGTTATGTGACCTATGCTGTCGGTTCTCTGTCACTCGGCCACTGCTGCACAAGTTTGAGGAAGCCACCCACTGATTTCACACGTTCACTGCAAGGCTGCTCTTTGGAAAACTACCAGCTTAACATCTCAATTTTACGGCGTCCCATCCTGACCTATGTCAGGGGGTACCAGTAAGAGATCAACCTCATCATGCAACAGAACCTAAAATCTAACTTTATTCTCTTTGACATTTGCAGTAAAATCTCCCAATAAATCTCTGTCATTTATAACCACAGAGTGCCCTATTCTCTGACATTCTCAAAGTTTTACAATGGCATCTGTGCTGACATTGGCCCAGTTGTCACTGCTATAAAAGCTGCAGGGTAAAACTGTAATTTAATTTTTTCTCCTTAGCTGTTTCTTTGCTTGATTGACTTAATTAACTCTTCAGACATGTGCTAATGCTTTATGCTAAAGTTAACGTAGAGGGTTTGACTAAGAAGTCTAGAACAAGATAAGAAAAATGAAACAAGTCAAAAACTGAGAAGCTTAAAGAACTTATATCAAAAAAGTATGCCAAAATAAACAATATGTATATGATGAACATATTTATGAACAAACCATATTCAAAAAAACAAATATCAAATGAATAAAAATCGGTGATTGGACCCAAAATGTCCTGCATATGAAAATATCGCATATCTCTGCAGAATAACAACCTATTGTCATGCTATGCATCAGCGTTATATGTCACATCGGTCAGGCAAAACATTTGGATTTAAGTGTGTTTATCCTACTTGTCAACCAAATACTACCCTGACTCATCAAAGCAAGGTCTCCCACAATGGTGTTCAGTGGTATCTGACACCAAATGTAAGCAATGCATCGTTTTGGTCCTGAAAGGCGTGTGGTGAGGTGAGGTGAATTAAATCTGTGGGATGTGCATTACATTTCCAAAGATTTTCAATTGGACATAATTCCCAAATTATTTTCACGAAAACTGATGAAAATACCTGAGCCTGATCAATATAACAATAGCAACACTGAAGATGTGTCAGGGATTTCTTGTACTTATGCCTTGTGTTATAAAGAAAGAAACTTAGATTTTTGTAAAATAAATAAAAACATGACTGGATAAACATATAACTTCTTCAAGCCACCATTTATTAAATGCACGTTGGCTGCAATCACAACAGTGTTCAGACAGGTCTCATCTGAACACTGCGATTTTATTCCAATCCTCTTCGAAAAACTCTTCAAACTCTTGTCAGATCTAATTGTTTCTCTGAGTAGATTAAGCTGGATGTTTTTTAGGTTATTGTGTTGCTGAAAATTAAATGCACTCTGAAGCCGAAGTTCGTCTGCAAATGGAAACAAATCGTCTTCTAGGATTTTCCTATGTTCTGCTGTATTTTTTATCTTTTGATTTTAAAAGTCTTCCAGTGCCTGCTGCCAAGAAGCCTTCCCACGGCATGAACTTTTTTCCACTTGACTATGGAGTCTCCAAAATGCCTTTTGGCAAACTCTAGTCTAGTGTTGATAGGAATTTTCACCTTGTTATGATTCTGGCCCGTCTGCCTCCTCTGTCTTCCTGCTACTACAATCACTTGAGACAAACTCAACACCCCCAAGTTATTTTCAGTCCCCTCATTGTGAGACGGCTAGCACCAGTCGGTTGGACCTTAGTTGGGTCGGTCACCGCAAATACTTTATGTTACATATTTTCCTTTTGACAAAAATCCAGATTCTGTGGGTTGTGACTTTCTTTCTGTAAAAAGTATAAAAGCTCAAAAAAAAGACACATTATTCAAGTAATATTGTAACCATAAGTAATAACCTAATAAGGGTATAAATATATATATATATAAAGAAGCATAAAACCTCCACACGATAAAAAACCTGATGTCCAATTTAATGATGAACAGGGTGGATTGTCTTCACTTTTTTTATTTGTAACAGTTTTCTCTGTTGAATACTATTCTCAGTCTTTTTTGTTTAGTTCCAATGTTCTCCCTATCGTTTCCTTTCTTTTTTCTTTGAACTGCTTTACTAAAAACTGAATCAGCAGATATACAAAAATAATCTTCAGTAAACCTATACCTTTCCTCTACTAGTTTAGTTTAAATTCAGAAGTTTAAAGTGTGCAAGAGTGCTTGTCTCACACAGGCTTCGTTATTCCTTTCTCTGATTTAAATGCTAGCATTTTGTAACCTCATTTGCATATCCGTCTAGTCAGTCGTGCATTTGAGAAATGTACGAAAAGTTGTTTCTAGATTATTATCGGGGTATTCTTTTGCGTGATAGTTTTGCTTTCTTTCGTAACTTTATGTTTCTTAATTTAACAATAGGTCTACACCTAACCAGGTAACAAAAGGTACAGGGAGCTGCAGCAACCAAAATACTTTCAAAAATCAAAAAATGCTTTATTGCCAAGTAAATTATTGAACATACAGGTAATTTATTTTGGCGTACTTGTTGGACAACAAATGTCTAAAATATAAATATATTAATAAATATGAGGACTAACTACCAAAATATAACTATAAATATATGTACATGAATTAGATTCTACAATATTTCTTATTAGGGCAAGATTCTGCTTTTTGTACTGAAATCCAGTTTGAGTGATAAATTCCACAGTTCTGCTTCCTGCTTCCTCAAATCATGGAAATCATACAGCGCTACCAAAACTTCAATGTGTCCAGAACTGATTTAGAAGGAGATTACTCATGTACGGTCACCTGAAGTGGACTGAAGACAAGAGGTATTTTTCTATCTGTGTAGAAATTAGCGACCCTGCTGTGCACGTGTTGTTGTTGTTGGATGCTTAGATTTATAACCCCTAATAAAATCAAGTTTTATTGCTAAAACTAAAAATAAATATGTTTTTTAAAAAGCAATAGTTTAACCATGTGCACATACTGTATCTGCAAACAGATTTGCCCACCTTTCTCAATTTTTACAACTAAAGCATTTACATTTTCTAGTGGAACTTTACGGTCGCATTAAAGGTGGACAAGATTGATAAACCTAGTATTTTGACAGGGCTGCGTCCACTTAGGAGATTCACTGTTGGTTGGAAGACATGCATCAGCTGAGATAAATATAACAATATAACATATTATAGTAGTTTGGATCCTGGGGGTCAAAATAATGGTATAATGTCACATAAATGAAAAGGATCTAGATTCACTTTACAGGTGAAGCAAGGCAAAATATTAGAAATCTTAGGAAATCTAAAGGTCTAACACACATACAGACATTGCATTACATTAGTCTCTCTCTTCAACCTTATTATCAGATCAAGTAAAAAATCCTAGGCTAATATTGGACTCAGACCTTAACTTTGACAGCCACATTTATTGAATAACAACATCAGCTTTTTATGCATCACCTCATGTACCATCATGTATGTTGAATGACAATAAAGTCTCCTTGAATCCTTGAATGATCTAAAAACATAGCCAAAATCTAAATAACTCAATGCAATGTCAATACCAGTCTAAGAGAGAACCATATTGTTCCAGTTCTCAGGGGTCTCCACTGGCTTCCTATCTCTCAGAGAATAGGCTTAAATACAGCTTTATGTACAAGTGTCTTTGTGGGCTGGTGACAAAGTACATCTCTGATATTTTAATACCAGATCAACCAGCTCAGACTCTAAGCCAAACCAGGTTCTGGTCTCCTGTGGGCTCCAAGAGTCAGGACCAAACAAGATGTGGCTGCATTTAGTGTTTATTCTCCGAAACTCTGGAGATGTGACACAGGCCTCTAAAGCCAAAAATAATTTAAATCCTGTGAAATACTGTTCTTTTTAACGATGCATATGACAACTTAGAGGATTGTATTTGATTTTTGTTTTTAATTTGTGTAAAAATGTTGTTATTTGAAGTAACTTAAAGTAGCTTTGACGAATAAGAAGATATACAACATAACAGAGGCTATTCTAAATATTGAAACCTTAAAAGCATGTAAAATAGGATGTCGTTTCTTTTCCTCTTTCTTAATTTTATGTTCCTAAGTTACTTTTCAATGGGCTTTTTAATCTTTATTTAAAGCCGTTAGAACTGTCTTGCACATATAAATTGCTTGCCTTATTCTACAAAAGTACTATGACCTATTTACACTTATATGAACGAGTGGTGTGCAAACATTAAACGTTATCATGGGTAAAGGTTCCAAAATCACAGTTGGGCATCAACAAAGACAAGTTATGCTGATACAATCTAGAAAGCCAGATTATACTGTGTTGTCTCAGTTTAAGTTACTAAAAATACTCTTCGGCTGAAGTATGGTGAGCATATTAGACACAGTTGTTTGTACTGACAGATGGCCACATAGAGTTTTCACCCTACAAGGATGGAAAATATATTATTACTTTGTCCAACTGTTTAAAAACTTTTTTTCTGTAACTGACCAATTGCTTGTTTAATTTCTCTGACCATGCAGATTTATTAACTTTGGAGCTTTGAAGCAGTTTGAAACAGAGCAGCACTGGCAGGGTGTAATCTAGCCTACATAATTTTGAAATAAACTAAAAGCTCCATCTGCTACTTTAGTACAAATGGTTTTTGTGTTTTTACCATCAGCTTACAATTTAGTATAAATGCTCTGAGGAGTAACAATTGCTTACTCTCACTCAAGTGACAGCTTCAGATTTCAGTCTACCGACAGTTCGGGGTTGGCTTTAATGCAGCTTTTCCTAGGAGACACACTCAGCCAGTCAGTCACAACCAGAGACCTTTCCATGGCCTGTTGCCAGTTGTGGCTCTCTGACCAGGGTGGGGTGGCCAGGGGAGTAATGTCCACACTCTAAGTACTTAAAAGATTAAAATTTCTCCTAAAGAAGGTTAATTTGCTTATGTGCATGTCGAGCCACTTTTAGGCAACACCCTGTTTTCTGCACTGTAGAAAGACCTGGAAGAACATCTCATTGTGCCCTATGACCCTGAAATATAATCCAATCCACAGCATTCAAGTGGGTGATGAAATAAACAATTGTAGCCAATTTTTTTTGAAGAATCTGTCACATTTTACCATTTATTGTTTACAGTCCAAAATATTTACAGGTACTTTAAGTCACCCAGACAGTTCCTTTTACATAACACTTAGATTGAGACAGATTTCTTTTGATAGTTTATAATATTTGTAAATTGTTCCACAGTAAAAAGTTTGTCATTTTGAAAGTCTGTGTGTTTATTAATGTAATGGGGAACACTGATGCAGGTGCTCACATGGTAATGGAAGAACTTCCACTGCCTGGAGAAATTGTGAATTCTGTAAAAGTATTGTTACGGTCGACTTAAACTATGAGGTAAACGGTTAAGTTTGCCAACTAAGCTGTAGTTTGGATTGTCTTTGGATTGTGTTTCCCATGTCTTACCAAAAATAAATAAGAGAATCATAAGAGAGATAAGAGATAATAACACAAAATAGCTTCAAAGGTAGCATTAGTCTTTGGCAAATAAACTACAGTATCCAATGGCTATGAGCATTTTCAGTTAAGACATTTTTATACTGTTTTTATTGCTAATTTCAGTAAGACAAGGACAATATTGACCAGCTCTAAGGTTTTCCTC
This sequence comes from Orestias chungarensis, assembly GCA_032876305.1. Lineage (NCBI taxonomy): Eukaryota > Metazoa > Chordata > Actinopteri > Cyprinodontiformes > Cyprinodontidae > Orestias > Orestias chungarensis. The sequence continues at coordinate 2,235,027 of JAVLVB010000713.1, read as the reverse complement.
ACCGCTTTACAATCTTATAGCGAAATTACATCTTTATGCCCCAGGTAAGACAATTATTACTAGTAAAGCCCATATAGAAGATAACTTCACTAACTCAGAAATTTCACTGTAGGATTTAAACTTGCATATAAAATAGTCTTTAACTGACAGAGTGGGATGACCAGAATCTAAATTGTTAAGGGAGTGCATTTTACTCCGTCATATCTCTCATTTAATTTTTAATAATTATTATTCTGCTAAAATGATAAGATTTACATTTACAAAACTAGGTAAAGGATGGCAACACTTTGTGTGGATTTTAGGTAAACTTTGAAAATGTCTCTTGAAGATTTGACCAGCAAATCCAACATGGCAAGGAAATGGGAGTTGGAAGTTATGAAATAAGTTCTACCCTTTAAGTAAGCTCTTATCCAGTGAGCTCTTATTCGGGGTTGGGAGTTTATTTATCACAGAAGGGAAATGAATAATTGACGTATAATAAAAAAAATTTAATCTCAAGTACTCTGATTGGCAGAATCTCTCTTAGCTTGGTTTCTGTAATTTCAAATGCCCATTTTGTGTGCTATGCTATCACGGTGTTTATAGATTTTTTTTACACAACCCTTTTTGTGTGTGGCTTCTTACATCTCCGTTAATCCACTCTTCTGACAAGTGTGTCCCAATTACCTTCTCGGAGAGCAGAAGAGTTTTAGTGTCTCTGCAAATTGTGCATCCCAATTTGCCGTTACTGTTAAACAGGCAGGTGTTGTGGGTGTTCCACTCTCTCCACTGCTGCCTGGTCCAGTTACCCGGGAGAGAGAGGCAGGTGGAGTCACCGCCATCAGGAGCCTAGGGCTGCCTCTGAGCCCATCTTCAGCCTCTGTTGATGAGCCTCCTGTATCAACCCGGGCCCAGGTGTTGGTGGGTTTTCACAGGGAGCAGGTTTCCTTGCCGGTGCAGCAATGGTGTCAGTTGCCCTCAAGAAATCATACGCCAAAGAACTTCCCTCTTGCTGCTCCTCTGAGTCGTTTGTCTTCGGTTTCTTTATGAACCCAAAATGTGCCAGAAGATTTGCTTGTCTTCTTATAGACATTATGAATTGCACCAAAAATGCACCAAAATTGAATTTGAGCGTTTTTTTTTTCTTTCTTTTTTATAATTAAAGATCAGGTAATGTTGGATGTAAGAAACAGCGCCCCCACACTTCAACGGTGAGGACAATTATTGCATGCAGGTTGGCATCTTTATCAAATTATAAATAGCGATAATCACCCTCACGCACAAATTAAACAGTGAAAATAGTCTAATTATACACATAGTCTATGATTAGAAGAACAAAACAAACAAATAATAAACAGAATTTCGCTAATATTTTAGAAACCCGCCCAAAAAAATAAAAACAATCCACAATGTTTTCAGGAGAGCTCAGGGGGGCTGAGACCCCCCTGGCCCTGCCATAGTTTGCACAGTGCTCTTAGCCACACTTTTATTAAACCACTTTATAATCGGTTTTATTTAGACGTCAAAGTCAATGAACAATCCAAACTCCAACACCACTTTTACTCCCCTAGTTTCCATTACATTTAGTTACTTTAACGCTAAACTAGGGATGCTACAAAATATCACTATGAAAAAGTCTCCAAAGGTATTTGTGCATGATTCTTAGTAATAATTGATTGATGGTGTCCTGTGAATCTCTGCAGCTCCACCATGAGTCTCTCATCTGATTCTCTAACCCCTGCTCACTTTCCAGACCCTCCCAGTTTAGACCGCAATGTCTTAGTAGTTGTTCATATTCTTTTCATTTTCTGTTGATAGTTTGAAAAGTTTAGAATGCAGTTTTAATACATAAAGCTACTTTCAAACTTCTTCAAAACAATGTGGCTTCACAACTTCTTAAAAATATGTACTACTTTTAGTTAGTCTATTACATAAACTCTCAATAGAACATTTCAAACTAAGGGTTTCTGAAGAAAAAGACACGGTAGAAGTGGTAGAAATACACAGTAGTTCTCCCTAACGCAGCATGTTTTCAAGAGCCCTAGTTTTCATGCAGTACTGTCATCGCGACAAAATCTACTACAATGTGATGATGCTGCTGATGCACTGTACTGCAGTCGTAGTGTTGGCGAACTGTTTCAGCTGTCAGCACAACATCTCCACATCTGGTGCAACAGCCTGTTGAGATAAACAAAAGTCCCCTGTGGTCCCTAAAACCTGAGCAGCACAAGCAGCATTGTGTGCCCTCATGGGCAAACACTACTCAGGCCAGAAAGTAAGGACCTCCTGATCAATCGATTAGACACAGCAGGGGGGGTCTGGTGTCTTGTTCGCACCTTCCAACCACCTGCCTTCCGTCCACATAAAACAGTAGCAAAGTGCTTGGCCCAAAATAAAAAATATATAACAAATCGCCCACATGATGATGAGTTCTGGGTCTGCACACAGCAAAGTGACAGACATGAAAGACTGTATATCTGCTGACTGTATGTGACACATTAAGCTTATTTAATAAAGATAGTAAGCAGGGTAAGGAGGCTGGGG
>JAVLVB010000713.1:2215900-2232404 GCA_032876305.1 Orestias chungarensis | reverse complement strand
GCGTTAGTGTGTCTGTTTGTGGTGGGGTTGCTTTATGTGTGTCTGAGTGCTGCATCCACAAACCTGGTCTCTCCAATACGTAGTAGCTGCACAGAATAAGTTGTACCCCCACCACAACCTCCTTCTCTTTACTCCCTCCCTTGTCTATCTACTTCTCTCCCTCTGCATGATCCACCGGCTGCATGAATATGATTGCAGATCCACGCACACCAATTTAAGCCAGACACTTTCACACTGAACCCACACACACAGAGGCATCATGCCGGCTGACACGGAGACGAGAGGATCTTACCAGTTGGGTTCTTGTTCTTCTTAAGACTCTTGCCACAAAGACACTGCAGCATATGCGTTCCTTTGCTGAAAATGTTCCAAAGAAACCACATTGATTTGGGCGAAGAGCAATCCAGTGGCTTAAACACCCAGATACTGATCGGATCCCTGCGGTTGCATAATGACACAATTGGATCAGTTTCCCTGAACAAGGCTACCAGTTGGAACATAGGAAACACAAAAACTAAAAAAGAAAGAAAGAAAGAAAAAAGTCAGGTATGGATCCAAGTCGTATGGGCTTTCATTAAAAACAATCAGTGGCTGCTCGCAGACTTCGGATTTACGATTTTCTTCTTTCTGCCGTGTGGAGAAAGCCTCCTCAACTAGTCTGCGACAGAGAGAGCGCTCTGTGAACTGCATGGAGACGGGTTGTCAGTAAACAAACACAACTAACCTGAAGACGTGAAACCACGGAGGAGAAAATCATTGCATATTAGTTCATCACTCAGAAGGAGGAGGAGGAAGAGGAGAGAGAGAGGGAGGGAGGAGGGTGGATCTGCACAGCATCACAAGCCAGAGGAACGATGCATCCTATGCGCACACGCTGCTGCAGCGACGGCTCACAGCTGTCCAGCTTCCTCTTGACAGCAACCTCAGCTCCGATCCTTTTTCTCATTTAAGGTCCCACGACGCGGAGTAGCCACTGTTCCGGGGCTCCTGGTGTGCGTCAACCACCAGCCACACCCCCACCCACCCACCCTGAGTCCCTTGCCTTGTTTCTCGAGTTAATTCATCCCTGGAAGCGCGGCGCGCACGGTGAGAGCCGTCCGCATGGATTACCTCTGTTAGGAGAGGAGGGGAGGGAGGAAAGAGAAAGATCAGCTTTCTCTTACGTAAAACACGTGGTTTCTGCGCCGTCATGTTCTGGTGAACTCCGTAATAAAATATAAATATATGTAGAGTTATAACTTTCGCAGCCATCTTCTGCATCCCTCAGGTTGTTGTATCTGTATGCATCCAATACTTTTGAAGTCACAGGCGCTTATGGACTCCTCTGGTGACGCATTATATTTATGTGCAAAAGCATCTATACACCTTAAAGTTCTGCATGTCATCACACTTAATTGTTCTTTGGTAGGCCTTGTATTTCGTTAGATCAACACAAAGCCAAAGGAGCAAAAAGTGATCCTGGAAACTCTATCCAAATGTGATGTACCCCATAAAACGCATGCATATAACATTTACAAATGTAGAGATTGGTGGTGGTGTTTTTTTGTTGTTGTTTTTTTAGCAAAATTGCTTATTTGGAAGGATATTTATAAATATATAAGCTCCGTTTAAATTTTTCAGATGAATATGTCTTGGCTCTCTGGCCTTTGCTCTCCAGTTAGCTCCATCCATCTTCCCATCAAAGTTATCTGTAGCTCCCCCAGAGTTTTGGCTCAGCTGCTTCTTTGATTTATGTTCTCATTGGTGTCAGTTTAGGTTTAGGTGGATGGATATATATATATATATATATATATATATATATATGTACATTGGTTAGCTTGCAGTTGTGTCATACGCTTTCTATTCCTGGATGATGGATAGAGGAATACCATGAGAAGTTTGAATCTTGAGATATTGTGTTACCTAACCCTGCTTTGACCTTTTTCTGACTTGTCTGATCCATTCCTTGGACCGTTTGATGCTGTCTGTTCACTTGTTGTCCCAAAGAAAACTCTGAAGCTTTTACAGAACAGCTATATTTAAATTAAGACAAAATTGAATAGAGGTACACCTTGGTGATCATTTGTATTTGTGTCACCCTGTCAGGAAATTGGTTTCTTTTGACTGGTGTGTTACTGTTTTCCTTGGTGTTTTCACCACGGGGCGTCTTGGAGGTTGTTCCTGGGTTAGATCTGCTGAGCTGGCACCCCTGTGGTCACAGGTGCTTCTTGGTTTGTGCCTTCTGTACACCCTCCAGCCACACCCGACATCCTTCATCTGCTAATTGACGCCCCTCTGGATTATCAGCTGCCCAGCAGCACACCACAAGCCAAGAAGCCCAAATCCGATCATCTCACCCGGGCGGTCGGTAACAAACTTTAATCAAAGTAAGAACAACCAAGAATCACTCATCCGCCTGTTGAATCCGTACACTTAAATGTCCACCTCTTTCCAGAGGTCCTGGTCCCCCACGCTGCTGCTGTATGACCCGCATCCAGATCCAAAGCTCCAGCCATACAAACATCATCACATTCAATAAACTAACTTACCTGAACTGCTGTTTTGTGAGTTGTTTCCTGCATGTGGGTCAGAGCTTTGATTAAAACCATGACACACTGTATTTTTGTCAACCATTAAAATCCATCACAAATCCCGCTATCCACCAATAAGTGGCTGTAGCATACCTACAAATACGCAAAAAACATAAATACCATCCCGTTAGTTACATATTTCCATGAGAAGGAGAAGCCTTTGGTTTTGGCCTTGGTGGTTCTACCATCTAATTACTTTTCTCTAAGGAGTTAAAGATTTTCCATCACAGTTGAAAGGAACATGATATACTGTTTGGCTCTAATTTGATCTGATCTCAATAAGCAATGAACAATAGTGTTTCTTTAATGAAAATGTATAATTATGTGGTTTTATTCTGACTGCATGTACGCTTGAAACTGCATGCTTACATTTTAGGAGATTTCTTAAAATTCAAGGAGGGGGAGGGCTCATTTTCTACAACCATTTTAAATAATTCTGCCCATTTAAATCCAGAGGTTTTATTCATTTTGTAAGTTTCTAGGAGTTGATGGTTGTACTTTTCCTATTTTCACAACCTATTTCATTTTTGACTATATTCTTCCCTTCATTAACGATAAATGACCACACCCTGAACACATCACCAGTCATTGATACCAACACATGCCTTCTTTTTGTGGTTTTGGATTTCTCTGAAGTGTTTGACGCTTTAGTTTTCATGGGGTCAAGTGGATTCAGAAAAATCTGCAAAATCCTAGGCCTTGCGCACTGCAGGCTCTGACTCTTTCTCCCTCTGCAGTCATCTTTCCTATCGATCCCCCCACTGTAATGTAAAGTATCATCGCACCCTGGAGGATATCATCTGACAATTTTGTCAGGGATCCTTAGAATACTACTTTTTGATTGCGTAGCTTTGCCGTCTGCAGAAAGTGGCTCCCCTGGGTGTTTTTAAAAGCTTTTTTGTTTTTTTCTGTGATGGGGATAAACAAATTACTTGATTTAAGATGCGCAAAACACACCAATGAAGTGGTCTCAGTTCAGTACATAGTTAATGTGGTTTTACCATTGGAATGGTTCACAAATAGGCACTATTTGGAAGTTTTTGTAAAATATATTTATCTATATGTTTTTAATGGATGCCCTTTTAATAGATGCGACATAAGATAAATTAAAAAATGTTCAACTATTGGGGAAATTCTCTAAATTAAATCTTTAAAACACATACGAATGATAAAAAAGACTCCTGTGTGATTACAGCATGTATTAAATCTCCTCCAAAGGATTTTACAAATTGAAAGATTTAGCGCATGCTAATAAAGATCTTGGTGCTAAAAATACAGTCTTTATTTTATGGTTTTTTTTCATTCTTCTAAATATTAAGAGCTTTTCACAGGTTTTCTCACAGTTGTAGATCCTAAACAGAAATCACACTATCCTCTAGCTTGGCAATTTAATCCCCAGCACCTCTTGTGTCAGGACAACCTTGTACAAGATACTTAGTTCCACTTTGTCCCAGATATCTGTAAACCATGTGCCGAAGGAAAAATAAATCCTATTCTTTTTTATATTGTGACATGAAAAACTCTTTGGCAGCCTTTATACATCAAAGACAGTACCAAATACCGGAGCACTGATGATGAATATGAATATATCCTGGCTATTGAAAGGATCTGTTTTTCTTTTCTTTTTAAAGATTTAGTTTTTAATTAAAGAAAATAAAAACATTAAATTTTACACCCAGTTCCTATGAGTTTGTTATATAAACTCATGTCTGTAGTGTCTTGTGTCAAGACGCGGTGTTACAACCAGTTACATCCTTACATCCTCATAGCCAATCAGAGAAGGAGGCAGAGCTGTTTTTGGCATTGCTTGGAGAAAAAATTCATCATAGATGAACATCTGCTTTGAGAGGTAAGTCATTACCAAATAATTTATTTAGACACACACACACACACTAAGAGTTGTAAATGTCTGTATTTTATATATTTTTTTCTGTCAATTGAATGCCCTGACACAAGTTGCAGACTATTGCTGACACACTTACACTGAGCCAAAGGGCCATGAACTACTCTTTGTGCATCAACGATTTCAAACTGCTTATTTGCACCATGTTATGCAACCATGGAACTGGTGTATGCACATAACTTCATATTTTGATATGTAAGGTTAAGCCCTACTAACAGTTACTGTATTTTACTGTTGTTCCCATCTGCATATGTTTCACTATATGATCTGATCACATTGTTGTGGTTTACATGACAGCATTGTTTAGACATTTTCTCTAAAACCTCTCAACAGAACCCACGTTATAAATCTAAAGGTGAAAGACCAATTGGACAAATTGAGTAATCCCACACACATAATTACTAGCTCCTGTTTAAAATGTAATGCCGCCCAGGGCAATGATTTCTGCAAAGGGATGAGGGCGGCGACACCAGCCCCACTGAGGATACAGACACACTCTGACCTGCTGAACAGGTGGGCTACTCCACATTCAGGGAGGTAACCTTCATTGTATATGCATCAGTTTATGGCCAGCAGTACCCACAGTCATGGCATGCATATCCCTTGCAAAACTACTCAAAGGCCCCAGGAATTTTTCCACATTTTGTATCACAATAATATACTGTAGGTTAACTGTAATTTTCGGAATTTCTCAAAAGATAAACAGGGATATCCCAAGCTTTGTAGTAAGAACGCCATTATTGAAAGAAAACTACAATAACTCCACTTCAAAGCTTGCCACATGTCATTAAGTTGACATAGCAACCATGTGGAAGAAGAATCACATACTCTTTATGTCCTACATACAATTATATGCTCTCTTCTGTTAATTTTGTCTGGTAGGTGCAACATGAAAAAATAAGTAAACATCTCAATGTCTCATCTTTTGCAAACATCTTTAGTTTCTTTCCTTGGTTTAAGAACAGATGGTCTTAAATGTCTTTTAATTGTTGGTTTTACAGTTTTAGTATTTGAAAAAAACAGTGTTAGTTAAATTCTTTCTTCTGTCTTTTTGTTAAGTTTCACATGTTCGTCAAGTATTCCAAACTTCTTAAATACTAGAATCAACTTGGGGTATTTCTAACTTTATTTATTTGTCTTTTTTTCCTTTTCGGGAAGGCGTTCCTTGCTGTGCGAAAATGTTCTTTGATCTCCATATTTGGAAACCTCTGTCACGATGGCATGTTGCCGAGACAGCACAAAATCTATCTCGGATTCCGTCCGTGGTGGAGTAAGATACGCCAACTGTGTGTGCCACCCCATTCCTTCCTCAAGCATGAAGAAGAGTCAAGTTTACCCGTGAAAATGGAATGAGCAACAAATGCTTCAGTGGTTATTCTAATTCCAAGCACTGTTTGACCCTCAAACTGCCTCACCTTCGGCCTTTCCCCTCCCTACACACCCTCATCTAAAGTTCCTCTACAAGTGATACAGATACTCATGTCTCAATGTTGCAGATAGCCCAAAATAAAGCATCCTCAAATCACAGCCTTTTATGATCCTCTCTTAGGGGGTTTCATCTTCAGTAAGAATTGGCAATACAAACAAACTCCCTCCCTGAGCAATGTACAGTTTCTATTCTTGAGCACAAAGGGAGTTCTCTATTTCGGGTTTATATTGCTTGATATGGTTGTAAAAAAAAATGTTTCCACATGTAATAATTTCAGCAAATTCAAAGTTTTCAACACAGCTCTATAGTGTAGCCATGCTAGTGAATGGTTTTCTAACAACCATTTCCCCTACGTTGTTCTCTCTCCTCCATATAAGTCGCACTCAACAAAACAGAAGATAAATAATAATATGCTCACTTGTCATATTAAATATAAAATAAAGAAAAAAAGTACATTTAATAAAATCTTCACAGAAATTAAATGTACTTTCCATAAAGAACAACTTTCAATTAACAGTGGTTTGTATTGTTCTGATGTAATTATCCTGTATTAAATGTCAGTTTTACTGTTCACTTTTTAGCAGAGAATAAGCATAGTTATCAGCAAGAAAGGCATAAAAACAACTCGGTATGATTATACCATATAAAATGTTTCACCCGTAGATGGTACCTGGAACATTAATGAGTATTCAGATTAAACAAAGCAGGTAATGGAAAAAGTTATTGTGAAAGTTACCCTGTTTGTGTTTTTTAATAATCTAATATTATATGTATTTAAAAGCACAAACACATGGTAGTTAACCTATTTTTTTTCCCAGCACTACGGAAATCAATGAACAAAGATGATCGGAGGAGAAGAACACTTGTTCTTGGCTTTTACTCATGTTAATTCATTATTCTCATAAATCATTCCACCGTTATGTAATGGTGCTGTGGGCCCTTTTTAACATGTAAAGTCTGCAGCTTGCATTATTTATACCCTTTCAAAGCTCAGATGTACGTGGGATACACGCCTGTAGTTGATTGTTTATGAAAATGGAGAGACTGTCCCGCATACAGCGGAACACAAACGTGCTAAACTGACATCAAAAGTGCCACTTTCAGAGAGTTAAAGCCTTCTTACCAGGCACAGCACCCATTTTATTGTACCCCAGCGCCACTAAAAGCACAGCAGAGTTTAGAGTGTGCCACCTTTCCTTTTCTACCATCCATTGCTCGGAAATTGTGTTGAATTCCAAACTTTATACATCTATTCATTTAGATTTATTCAGAAAAACTGTGCAGGAGCTGTTTCCTTTTTATGTGTAAGGCATCAGTTCTTACTGATGGCTGTGATAACTATTCCCTTTACCAATAATAAATAATACTTTATAATAATAACAACCACAAGATAACAACTTATGTAATTGATATTTTGCACGTACTTAGATATATTTAGCAATAATTAATTTGAATTTTTCCTTTTTTATTTGAATTGGCTGATATCCTAGCACAGATCTGGCTTTTAGGGATGGACTATGATTCTTTAACTCAATTTTAGAGCTGGTCTATGATTATTTAACTTAATGTTAGAATCAGATTTTATTTGTGTTGGGAAGATAATCATTTTAGATTACTCGGCTGTGTATAGTTTCCAACCATTTTAGTTAGATTGTCAGGCATAATTGAAAAAACAGGGTAAGGGACCTCTAAAACAACCCCAGGAACCAACAAGGATATACCTGGTTATAAACTGCAACCACTAAAACACTATTATCCCAAGTGAGTCTAGTTTAAGACTACAGAGGGTGAGAGGGTGCTGATAAAAAAAAAAGAAACTCCTTGACCAAAAGTAACAGCTTTAAGCTTAGACTTTCCCTTATGGATTAAAAAAAGAGTGGAAAAATGTTGTAGTCAGAGGAGAAAATGGTTGGACTATTTGGCCTAAACAAGAGGAAATATGTTTGGAGGAATCAAAGTAAAGCATTTACATAACATCACAGAAAATCCACTGTAAGCTTTTAGGTTGTGGAATTATGCATTGGCTCTGATTTATTTCAGGTTGTACTGATAAGTTCCAGAACAATAAGCAGGAAAATGAAAACAGTAAAGGATCTTCAAAAGCTTCCCCTTAACCCAGATATAAGCTTCCAGGAAAGCTCCCAAAAACATTTCTTCTGAAAAGACTGATCAAATATCCAACAAAGAATTGTATGATTAGATTGTTGGTGGCTCTGAAAGGCATGTGACCAAGTTATAGCTCACTAAGAGAAATTTGTCAAAAGATTTTTTTAAGGGGGACGTACATATGTTAGCATGTATGAGGGCAGAAACACATTAGAAAAATTTGCAGTGGCGGTAACATTACTCATCACTTCATAAGTTTTTTGGGGGAAATTTGCAACGATACGAAAAACTGTGTCATCTGTTTGATTACAGGTGCACAGGCTGTAATCCTAACAAGCGGGCTTGGAGCCACTGTGACGCAGCCACATCTAAACACAGTCGTCCCCTGGGACCCGTTACCATAGTCACAACCATCACACAGATTAAAACCTGACCTTTGGGAGATGCTCAGCCCCTTCTTGTTTATCTTACTGTGTTTGGGAAACAGGGATAGTCAGAAAGCCAGAACAATATGTGTGACAAATAAACATTCAGTTGTTTCTTAAGTAGCAAAAATATAGAAACTACCAGAGATGTTGGTCACTATGCTGCTTTTGTGTAAAAGTAAAAACAACAAATTTGATAAACCCACCTCATGGTTTAGTTCATGATCAAGGTGGATAGATTAATAAACCAAAGGACTTGAAAATCTGTCAATATTTAACTTTATTTATTAGAATTGATGATAGTAAATACACCCGCAAGTATCGGTTTTATGAAGTGTTCATAGGAGCAAAACATCCTGCTGTACTTCTTCCATTCCCAAAGAGCCCAGTGTTTCTCCGCACCTGTTCCCAGAAGAGCGCAGCGGAAGATCTACCAGTGACACTTCCTAGAACTGCCAGCGTCCCCTGCTATTGTGACCTAGGCATGAAAACAAGCTTCATTAATGAGGTGCCTACATAAACTACAAATGTTTCTGTCAAGGGTTTCCTTTCTTAGTTCACTCAAACGTCCATATAGTAAGTTAGGAGATATTCGGAAGATTTGGATAAATGTTTTTTTTTTGCTTTTAGTTAGAACATTCTTTTGGTTTGTCACCATCTACAGTAAAAACAGACCAGGGTAACAGACATTGGAAAAATACAAACTGTCTAGTTTAGTTTTTAGCTTCAAGTTTTTTGCCACAAGTCTGACAAATGCCAGCTTCCTGTGTTATCAAAAGTTATATACATAAATATCATTTATTTTTTGCAATTGAACAATATAAGAGTATTATACAACATTAGTTTTTAATTATTTCTAATCAATTTCCAATGTCTAAATCAGGACTAAGTAGTTACAGCTGGGTCGACCTCTTGGAGGGAATGTGCTAAACAAAATTTTACAAATTTAACTCTCAATGATCCTTTAACTCCGGTGTTTTATCCAGTTAAACTCCATTAAACTCTCAAATCACATTTTCCAATATACATATTGTAAAAGCTTTCTAAAGAGCTACACAAAACTATTCATTATCCTCACTTTTAGACGCAGAAGGATACAAAACTGAGGTGGAAGATAACACATTTGAGGCGTTACAGACACACAGTGGGTCAAAGAAGGGCAGGATGTCTCATCTTGATTGGGGGTATGAGATGCGAAAGCTCAACTTGTTCCTGAACTGAATCTAATGAGGATTGTGTTCAGCTTATTTGTTCTGTCAAGACTTTCCTCTTTCCAATTCTTACTCTTCAAACTATGTGAAGTATGTCTTCTTCATTCATGACCACACATCTCTAAGATTGTGCTTCTGCTAGATCTATCTAATCTTCCTGTTACCATGTTTGTCAACAGTTCACAATATTTTCCAAGCTGAGCAAAACAAGCTTGTGATCTAATTTTCCCTGAGGAGGCTTTTCTTTGGAGATATGGACATCTGTAGGAAACATATCCAAGGTCTTTTTTTCTCTAGTACACCAGCAACCCTCCTGAATAACCTTAACAAACTGCAGACACCTATGGATAGAAAGGAAAACCTTACTTTATGCTTAGTGCTTAATGATGCTGTGATGAATAAAATGCAGATCTAACTAAATAACAATTGCTAAATAAAGTACCCATAATGCCACATCCTAATTTATTTTCCACATATAAGAAACTAAATTTCTGTTTTCTTATAAGCATGTTGTATAACCCATCAGAACCAGAATATGCCCGATTTTGCAAGTGTAAATCTTTGCTTAACACCTGGCTTCAAAACCAGAGATGGATTTATTTCATTTCATGGTAATTTGTGGGGAAAAAAACTAACTCTACTGCATATGAATCATTCATGAATGCTCTTCCTGTGCAAAGAAATACAGGCTGTGCCGAGAAGAGGAGCAATTAATTTTGGTTAGAGAGCTACTATGGGAAATAGTTTCACTCTTTAATACAGCAGCTCCCCAGCAAGCCCTGAACATTTACCTTGGGTTGCAGGATTGTCCCTTTTTCTAGCTTTATATTTTAAAGTGGCGAAGATTTTCCCAGGTGAACTTTGTAAGCTTCAGTTGTTAAACCTTTTTATGGAATTTAAATTATTTCCAAAAATTGTCTTTGTTGGGCTAAATTTCCTCATTTGGACAGCAGGGGTCAGTGTTGTACGGATGTTCATTCATGAAACTTTCTGTTTGAATGGAATTCATTCATCAGCATTTCCTTTAGATCCAATCATGCAGGTGTGTCGATGTTTTTAGATTTGCTTTACAAGAAAACTCAAATCAAGTGTGTACGGCATAAAGCAAAGCCAGTTTTATAAAATAATTATACTATACAGTTTTATAAAATAATTGTACGAAAATAATTACACCAGTTTACTTTTATGTATATAGTTCTACTGACCTAAATGTTATTGTCTTTACACAGTTGTTACTCAAATCTATTCCAGAACAATTATTATAATTATTTATTTTTTTTCCTTTGTGTTTTTTTTTTTGTTTTCTGCAGTATGAACAAAGCCCTGGGAATTTTTACTCATGTCAATAATAATAACAATAATAATAAAAACAATGTTGATTTTTTTGTTGTTGTTGTTGGTAAAGTGTACAAACTAATATATGATGGGATTGGTAAATCATTACTTTTTGATTCAAAGATTAATGTTCCTCAGGGAGCAAAGTTTTCATTATTATTATTATTATTATTATATTATTATGTTGTTGTTGTTATGTAATTTTTTCAATTATGTTTAAAAAATATTCTGTAATTATATCCTTCGAAACTATATTTATTTTTCTCACTACAATTTATAAAACTAATTTTAGTATAATTATGGCTACCATAGGTATTGTTACAACAACTAATATTTTTTTTATTCATTACTTGAAGCGAAGTGAGAGGCGGAACTGTTGGTCTAACGCAGATTTCTTCACGGTCCTTTATCGGAAAGCACGCCCTGCAGGGAGAAGCCGCGGATTTGATTCTCCGACGCTAACCAGTTAGCGCCCACTGAGCAGAGTGCAGCTTTCTTCCTCTTGGGGAATGTCACCCTTTTAAAAAAAATAAAAAAGGAGGAAAAAACAGAAATCACTGACAAACTAAACAAAATGAACCTTGATAGACTCAGAAAACGAGTTCGGCAGTACATAGACCAGGTGAGAGAACTGGAGCACTTGTTGGTTTCTGGGTTGCTAGCGGATGCTAACTCCGGGCACACTTAGCAGGAAAACTTAATATTTACCCAGTATAATAATATTTACCAATGTAAATTTCATATCGTCCAACTTTGTGTTTCTGCGTGTTTATGTTCACAGCAACAGTATCAAAGTGCTCTGTTTTGGGCCGACAAGATTGCATCCCTGTCTCATGGTAAGTAGCAGCCGGTAGAGTCACGTTAAATTCTTTTTTTCTTTAATTTTTTTTACAACAACTTGGTTCTTGTAATTCTGTCAAGCCCTAAACCCAGAGTACTAACTCCTCACTTACTGGGAGACTCACTACCTAGCGCACCTCGGTAGCTAACTGTTGTTTGGTGACCAGGGTTACTGTTGTCTGGGCTTTTTTTTTTAGCATGGTAACTGCTGGGTTTTATCAAAATTCAATCAACAAACAAACCAAGGACTAACATAAAATCTCCCCTGGGCTGTGTCCTGCGTCATTTCTTAAGAGTATTTTGTTTCTATGAATTTCTTGTCTTGTGTCCAATAAACACCTTAAAACCTTCTGAAATGTAGCTTCCGCGACTGTCTCGCTTAACAGGGAAATATTTATCTGACATAGAGTTGTTTAAGGCTACATGTATGTATTGTATTTTTGCTGTTATGTAGACATAACCTATATGTGTTTTTCAACATACTGAGTCTATAATAGAATGGATAGTGATATAATTGATAGTTGGTAAAACATTTTAGTTTTGCTGTGCTGAAATGAGACAAGGTGTTGTAGCAGAAAATACAATGATCTCACACCGTCTAGAAAGGTAATCAAATGCATGGAATTGGCGATACTTTCCAATTTTGGCTATTTATAGATAACAAGTGTCAGAGAAGGTTTTCCATGATGAGTAACACTTTTACCAGATGGAAAACATATGACATAAACTGACTTGATTTTTTCATATTCATTTTTAATTTGAAGAGATCTCACTAGTTCTGAATCGTGAACGGTTTAGTAATTTTGTCTGACAAGAAGGTGTTTTTAAAACCTCACTAATACTGTAGCAGGAGAATGTAATGATCGGTTTCTTTGTTTGGCTTGCAGAAGATCCGCAGGATATCTACTGGCTAGCTCAGTGCCTTTACCTAACCTCACAGTACCACAGAGCCTCGCATGCCCTCCGTTCAAGAAAACTCGACAAGGTAAGTTGTTTTTAAAGCCCTTGGCAGTTAAAGTAGACTTGTGTCAAAAAGATTGGCATTGGAAAACAGAGTTTCCCACTCGAAGGCTTCTTTTTTTTTCTATTTCCTGACCAAAGCCATCACCATCTATAATTACTCCTTAATAAAATGAATTACATGCAAAGCATTTATTTTCTGTTATGAGTTCAATAAAGTTTTTTTGATTGTTTGAATTATTGATTAATGTGATTTTTTTCTGACACAGTTGTATGGAGCTTGTCAGTATCTTGCTGCTAGGTGTCACGTGAGTAATACAATAGAAAAAAAGTTGCAAACCGTTTCATGCTTGTATATGTGGATGTGTAGATGATCACAAAGATCCACCTTTTTTTTTATTTTCTAGTATGCTGCCAAAGAGTTCCAGCAGGCCTTGGATATCCTGGATGCAGAAGAACCTGTTAACAACAAAATACCTTATAGAAGTGAAAAGGACGACAGCGGAACACAGTCCACAAAGGAGTGGGACATGTCGCCTTCTTCTGTAAGTTAAGGCTGACGTGAAAATGTTGCACAACAATACCCTATTGACTCGTATAACACTGCAGTAAATGGAGCTTGCAGGCATGGATTCCACTGCATCCTGTCCAAATACGCAGAGTTGATCTTTTGAGGCTTAGAGCAAGGAGTTACCTTCCTGAAGCCGTATCAACTAAAGTTTTGGATGTTTAAGCTCTCCGTTCAAACCTGCACCTCTAGTAAAACTAAATGTTGTGGATTGACCTATGAAATGCTTCCAAAGGCCATCATATCATCAAGCTGCATTTTGTCTGAAAACTTTTAGATCAGTAGCTCCATCTGCCTCCTGCGGGGGAAAATCTATGATGCCATGGACAACAGGCCCCTGGCCACCTTCAGCTACAAAGAGGCCTTGAAACTAGATGTCTACTGCTTTGAAGCCTTCGACCTTTTAACGTCCCACCACATGTTGACCTCACAGGAAGGTGACGTTAACCTTTTAGGATAATGATAATTTTTTTTTTTTACAATATTTCCCCAAATGAAACGCATGTGTAGCACCTGTGTTATAAAGTAAAACATTTCTGCAATAGAAAAAGACTTCCTGGACGCACTTCCTCTAAGTCAGCAGTGCACTGAAGAAGAGGAAGAGCTGTTACACTTCCTTTTTGAGAATAAATTGAAGAAGGTAAGAGCTTTTTTGAAAACAATTAATATTTAGTTGGGGGGGAAAATGTTACCATTTTTGGAGAAGTGCCACAATCCATTTTTTTTTCTTAGCAAATATCAATTAATTTACATTTTCTTAAAATATAACCAATACAACTGTTAACTAGATCCAATAATTTTGTTTCTAACAGAAAATGTTTAATTATGAAATCTTTGGCTGAATGATTGGTGCATCAATTTTACACTATATTTATCTTTTTGAACAAAGCTGATGGGATATCTATCTTTTTCATTTGACTTACACCTTCAGTATGTTAATATTATGTTAGATGCTTATCTCCAACTCACCCTTAAGAGTGCTCTTTAGATATGCGATAATAGACACTAATAAAGGATACCGTTCTCAAACATCTCTCAGGATCAATAAAAACACTTGAATAATTGAATTGAAGTTGAATGTTAATTTGTCTGTAGGATTAATATAGTACATTTGTATTGAACTGGTAGTATTGGTGAATTGGCAACAGGAATTAGATTTTACTCGGGTGTAATGGAGAAGGCATGGATATAAAAGTTGCTTGACTTTAGCATTCATGTACTTTTTTTAAAATGTTTTACAGCATTTTTAGATGCATGTTTAATATACGGAATTCAAATTTAGTAAAGTCTGTTTTTAAGAAAGCACATCCTGAGAACCCAGATTTACATTAGTGTTAAATATTTTAAGTTGAAAAAACATTTTTCATGACTGTTTAAACTAAGTATATAATCTACATACTTATTTTTTTATTGTTGTTTTTTTAAGCTAAAAAGTTATTTAAAGGGACTGGCTTGTGTTTTGTTTTTTGCAATTGAACAATACTACACTTCCACAGGTCTTCATCAGCCTCCCTTTTCTGTTTTTGTCTCTTGCTAAGATAAAACTCGTACTTGTGGTTTTCACATGTAGTGAACTCCTGTCGTAACCATGTCAGACGTTTGTTCTGTTTCTTCGTCAGTATAACAAGCCCAGTGATCTGGTGGTGCCAGAGATGGTCAACGGACTCCAAGACAACTTGGATGTAGTCGTGTCTCTTGCCGAGAGGCATTATTATAACTGCGATTTCAAGATGTGCTACAAACTTACATCGACGTAGGTGCACATTTTATTTTTATCCAAAATCAGTGGTATGAAGAAATAAACGCGCTGCTTCACTGAAATTTTACTGAATATCTTTGATTCGCAGTCGCAGAGATTCTTAATCATTTGAATTTACAAAATGTTAATAAATAGGCAAAAACAGTTAAACAGCAAGTGCAACAGCTTGTTATTAAGGTTGAGGTTTTCTGTCTTTTCATATAAAATAAAAATATTAACACCTATTTTTATCTCCTTTCGACTCGTGAAACCAATATTTTTCAGTGTGTTTTATAAAAAGAATTACAGAGTCAAAACTTTTTTATTTGTTTTTTAACTTCAGGGTGATGGTGAAAGACCCTTTCCACGCCAACTGCTTACCAGTTCACATAGGAACATTGGTAGAGCTTGGGAAAGCGAATGGTAATTTAACCTGCACGGCGATTTTTTTGTTTGTTTTTTAACTTCAGGGTGATGGTGAAAGACCCTTTCCACGCCAACTGCTTACCAGTTCACATAGGAACATTGGTAGAGCTTGGGAAAGCGAATGGTAATTTAACCTGCACGGCGATTTTTTTGTTTGTTTTTTTTGTTGTATTTCTTAAGACTTATCAATTTTTCTTTTTTCTCTACAGAGTTGTTTTACCTTTCGCACAGACTTGTAGACTTGTACCCCAATAATCCAGTGGGTATTTCTCATTTACATTTGTTATCAAGTTTTTTTTTTCTCTTGCATGTTTGGTTTTTTTTCCTTTGAGGTTTATAAGTAAAAATAAATTTCTCCAGGTATCCTGGTTTGCTGTGGGTTGCTACTATCTCATGGTTGGCAACAAAAATGAACATGCCCGGCGATACCTTAGGTAAGTATTTGAAGTCAAAAGGACACGTGTCATGCTTATTTCCTGTTTTAAATGGAGTCCTTTTAACATGTGGTTTTTTGCATGTTTCCTGTAGCAAAGCCACAACTCTAGAGAGAACCTACGGTCCTGCATGGATCGCCTATGGTCACTCGTTTGCAGTGGAAAGTGAGCATGACCAAGCCATGGCTGCATACTTCACTGCTGCTCAGCTGATGAAAGGGTAGGTAACATCTGCAACTCGTCCCCGCAAAAATTTTTTTGAACCCTGATATTGTTTTGCGTAGAAACACAATTAGATCACCAGATTCTATAATACTTGGGATCAGGCAAACTGCCACCAGTAGTTATGTCCCATTTAAATCTTTTTTTTTTTCTCGGTTTTGATGGTCAGTTTAATTTCATTAAGTCCATTAAACTACCTCTATATATCTAAATGTGTTGAAGCGCAGCCATATATATATATATATGTATATGTATGTATGTGTATATATGTATATATATATATATATATATATATATATATATATATATATATATATATATATATATATATATATAT
>JAVLVB010000713.1:2196228-2210112 GCA_032876305.1 Orestias chungarensis | reverse complement strand
CTCAGTTTCCAGCGAGCCTATACAGACTGACAACAAAGTTAATATAATGTTCAGGTGAAGCTTTAGTTTTTAATTTTTACTTATTATAATAAATCTTTAAAAAAAGGATATAAATAAAAATAAATTACTGCACGTTCTACTGTTTAAGAAATGCACAAAAAAACCTAGAAAAACTTTCCGTCGCCTCGCGATACTTGGTATCTAGACTCTCGCGAGAGCAGGGTAACGCTTTAACGCCAAGCGAATTTGAGGGACATGGAAAGAAAATGAGGTCTGAGAAGGACCAAATGACTGCGGGTAGAGACAAAAACGTCGTCGAGATGCAACCGAAGGACGGCCAAAGGGAAAATGAAGACGTCCCCGCCAGCGCTAAACAGAAGGAAGAGAAGAAGGAGGTTTTCACGAAGGTACGCAGCCGAGCTGTTGTTTACGCGGAGCGGAATGCAGTCATGGAGACCCGGAGAGGAGAGGAGGTTTCAGCACCGAGGACAGCGACAGGATGGGAAGCACTGGATTATGGCGATTTTATTTTTATTTTTACTGCAGGAAAATAATACAAGCCCTGATTATTTCTGCTAAAATATTATGATGGACACGTTGCTCCTGTCAAGTCAAATGTAAACAAGTAAAGAGATCCAACAACACGGAGCAGAAGGACCTTCTCGGTCTTCCATAAACACAAATATTTTTGATTATTTATTTAGTTCTTGGTCAATTTTTTAAGTAGTAACATCACAAAGAGTTCTCTTACTCTAATGTCCTGTCCATCATATCCTATGTTTTTGTTTGTTCGTCAATAGTGAACCAAATGTCAAACCTGCTCAGTTATATTACTAGAGTGTAAATAATGTAAACCTTTAAACACAAACTGATTCTTTTATTATACATTGTAAACCATTACTTGTCTCTTCATTTTGTGCTCTATCGGTTCTCTTTAAACACAAGAAAAGGCTCTCTTCTAACACTGCCATACAAAGTTTGTGTATCAATATGGTGCCTTTAATTGTACAAAAGTAGAAGTTCTTAAATGGGCAAAAACACTGATTACTATATGTTTTTTTTTGTTATTTAGTTTTTTGTTTTTTGGTTTTGTGTGTCATGAAAAAAAAGTTCTGTCGGCTACGTCTTTATCTGTTCAAGTTTGGGGTGGAGGGGGATCTTTACAGAAAGATATCTGTGGCATAAATCCTGAAGGTTTAAACTTTGGAGGTTAAAAGCCTTATCAGCTTTTTTTTTGCCAAACTTATTTGCTAAAACCCTTTTATATTCTTTCAGGTGGTTATTCGAAGGCTCCCACCGAACCTTTTGAAGGCACAACTGGAAGAGCTTCTCAGCCCTCTTCCGTCATATGATTATTTTGAGTTTTTCCCAGCAGATCAAAGGTACTATCAGTTTTATAACGGTGCGGTTAGATTTCATTCTCCTATCGTCCTCATTTATCGACCTTTTTTTTTGTTTTATTTTTTTTACAGTCTCTATCCCCACCTGTTCTCCCGAGCTTATATCAACTTTAAAAGCACAGAGGATATCCTGCTGTTCAGGGATCGATTTGACGGCTACGTCTTTATTGACAACAAGGGTATTTTATTTCTTCCCGAACCCATTTTGACATTATTGATACTGATGGCCTTGAATGTTGCCTCACAGCATAATTTATTTAACCACATGAAATATAAACAGAAGCTTTGGAGCTAAATGTGTACTTTAATGAAGGTGAACTACAGCATTTCTTGTCATTGTTACCATTTGACAGCTGTTTTTTTTTTTTTAACAATCTTGTATTTTGATATTTCTTTAGGTCAGGAGTATCCCGCTGTAGTTGAGTTTGCGCCTTTCCAGAAGATTTCTAAAAAGAAACTGAAGAAGAAAGATGCCAAAGCCGGAAGCATCGAAGAAGGTACTAAAAAACAGACAAGGAAAGATTCTTAATAAATTATAATGTTAGGATCTTGTCTGATGCTTATAATAGTATTGCTTCAATTTAGAATGCATTGATACAGTTTAACCTTCTAATTTTAGTTTGATTTCTTTTCATTGTATTAATTATTTTTGCATTTCTCACAGATCCTGAATACAAGCGGTTCTTGGAGAACTACTCCTGTGATGAGAAGTCCATGGCCAATCCTGAGACTCTTCTTGGAGAGATAGAGGCTAAGACAAGAGAGCTCATTGGTACAAAGTTACATTTCTCTTGTATCATAATCTTTTTTTCTTATCTTAAACTTTTTCTACAGGTTTTACATATTTATTAGGATAATAAACATCCATCCATTTTCCAACCCGCTTACCTTTCTGGGACTGGTGGTGCCTATCTCCAGCGCATATAGGGCGAGAGGCGGGGTTACACCCTCGACAGGTCACCAGTTAATTATAAACAATACAAAAAACATTTATGAATAAATAGCAAATATTTAAAATATAGAGAAAGACATAAGCCAAATACAGCCACACTTTCCCCGAACAGTATAACCAAATTCCAGCAAAAATCTAATCAACTACTATAGTAACAAATGAATAAACGTACTTCTGGACAATGTCATTACTAGTTCCCTTCCTGCCTTTTTTATCCAAAAGGATTTAAGTTCACTAGTGTCCAACATTTACAAAATGATTATTACATTCCTTTGAAATTTACTATATTTTGCAATGTTTGTCTCTGCTTGCTTGTAGCTAAACGAACAACACCTCTCTTGGAGTACATCAAAAATAAGAAAATTGAAAAACAGGTAAGATAGAAGCAGGTTTGTAGAGACAAGGTAGGGAAATTACAAAACAATAAAAAATAAATCACGTTCTATGTTTCCGACATCCCCAGAGGATAAGAGAGGAAAAAAGAGAAGAGAGAAGAAGAAGGGAGCTTGAGAAAAAAAGGCAACGGGAGGAAGAGAAACGAAAGCGAAGAGAAGAGGAGAGACGCAAGCGAAAAGAGGCAGAGAAGCACAAGAAACTTTCCGATAAAGACATTAAAATTAAGGTTGCCTAAGAAAATACTTTTTAGCTATCTCTTTCAACTGAAGGGCACAACATCACTTACTGTGTGTGTTTGCTGCATTTACAGCTGCTAAAAAAGAGTGACAGAGATGATGACGCTGATTCAGACCGAACAAAGGAAAAAAGTGAGCCTTGTGATGCAGGTGTCGGCAAATGGGAGAAAACTGGTGGACAAATGAAGGCCAAAGAACCAAAAGAAAAGTAAGCAAAACCTTATCAATAAAATAAATAAATAACTCTACGGAAGTTTATTTTGATTCCTACTGAAAGCCACCAGACGACTCAGCTTTAGTGTTTTCATACATAGGTCCCCTGGCACTGGAAAACCTTTTAAAAAGCTGTTTCCTTTTGTACATGTTAGCTATGTTTCCATTTAACTGTCATATGAATTTTAAGCAAACTTTAATACTCTCACAAAACACAAAAACTAACATAGGCAAATGAGCTAGGTCATATAAACCACAGTTTCATCATCTATTGGCAAAGATTGGCTGTAATAAACAGGTAGTAGTTAAATAAGTTGAGTAAATACAAAACTGCACAATGCATAAAACATGTTGATAAAAAAACTGCTATAGACATATTTTAAAGGTATAGGAAAGGATATTTTCAGTAGAAAAATTTCAATGGAAAATCCCATTGAAAATGACAGCCAATCAAAATCGACCAGTGGTGAAATATTACTGGCTGTCAATGCGGAAATACAATTTACGCGGTGACTTATATCACTAATGTCCCCACCCACCCGACCCGTACAACGCGCGCTCATGTTTGAATTCGCGAATACGCAGATTGTTGTTTAGGAAGTAAAACGGGACGGACAAGATGCATCATTCACCACTGAAGAGAGGTTCTCCCCGTACGGCAGCGAAAATGGAAGCTCGCAAGAGAAAAACAGTGTTCGAAGTTGCTGAGAAAAAAAGAAAGACGGCTGCGGGGATGAAATAAACACGAGTTTGTCTTTGAGATTATTGCTATTTGCGGTGGCGGGCATTGGAAGCCGAAAAGGGTTTCAAAACCGATCAGCTCGTCGCTAAATTTCTGCTAGACAGGTTATGTGCTTATACCTGCTCATTTAGAAGGATTTGTGTTGACTTGACACAAGTGTTGTAATGGCTACGCAGGGTCTGTCAGAAAGCGCTAGCTGTGCAGCCTTTATGTGGAATTACTACCCAATGGCGTGAAACATTTATCACTGATAATCATTAATTACTATCAAATGTTCTTGTACAAGCGTTTTCCTAAACAAATAACGTTTAGGTAGCTAATTCATTGCTGTAAAAGCAATCAATTCTGTAATAAGTCCCATGCGACGCCAGAGACTGTGGTTCCGCAGATGTAAACAGACTACATGTGCTGAGGACGTGCGCGCTCCCGATGTCAGGGGGCGTTACTGGAGATGATGTGGCGCATGCGCAGTGTTGCGAAAACGAGAATGCGCTGAATATCCTCTCCTATACCTTTCATATAAACCTCCTTCTTGGCTTTTAAGTTTGTCACTCTGTACTCTGCCACTTACTGGCCACATAGTGTAAGTGCATACAAAAAAAGATCAGCCAGAAAATAAAAGTGCCTGAAAAGTCTCTTGCAAGGCCTTCAAAAGTTTAAGAGCCTTTCTTTTCTTTTCTTTTTTATTACATCAGAAATTAGGTCTAATATTAAAAGTTTAACTTACTCTTAATTGTTTTTTTAATGGGGGAAGATTTTAAAAACAACTATTTTGCCACTACTGTAGGGTGGCTTCAATTCAGTATTTCAAAACACCAGTAAGTAAATATTTCTGGAATAAAAAAAAAAAAATGTAGTTATTAAACTTGAACTTAGTGTTTGCAACCTGCGAGTTATAGTTCATTTGACTGAATACATTGTGAGCAATTTGAATTCAACTCAGTTCAATTTCAGTTTATTTACATAGTCCCAATTTACAACACATCACAGTTCGAGGTAAGAAAATAGAAATATAGCCGAAAATACCCACTTAAGCTTATATTTAACTATTAACTCTTGTTTAATTAAAGAGTCTGGTCCTTTTAATGAACTGATAAAAAAAGTGGATCTTTAAGGATGTTGTGTTTTTCTTTATTTTAAGATTAAGATTATTTTAAGATTAAGACTAAAGATATTTAATCTTTAGTCTTAATCTTAATCTTGTATATAGCATGGCTCAGCCCTCTGTTTGGCTGGCTCTCGCAATAATCTTTTTTGTATAAATCTGACCAGCAGAGGTCAGCCTGAGAGCGACAAAGAGCTGAGGGAGCCTCATGGTCGCAGACAGAGAGATAAGGATCACCGTGGTAAGGATGAGGAGCGAAAACGGCAACGGCACCACTACGAGTTTGACAAGTTTATGCGCCGGAAAGATGAGACCAAATGGGGGAAGGGCTACTGCCAGGACCGAGCCAAGAAAGAGGGCCACCATCATGGCTATTCTTACTGTCCTGACAGTGGAGATAAAATGGGAAAGGAGGAAAGGGAGGACCTAAGCAATAGAAAGGAACGCCTCCGAAACAAGGTGAGCGAGAAGGTGAGCATGAGATTGAACGGGAAAGTGCTTCTGGATTTCTTTTACGGTCCCCAACACTGACTCCTGCATTAAAGATTGTTTATCAGGGTCAACGAAGCATCTCTGGCTACGATGGCAGATGCATGAGTGTGAGAAAAATCTCAGTGCAACTGAGCTGCACGATATTTGTGCAGAGGTGTTCCACACAGTGCAGCGGGAGATCACTTACACTGATTATGACCACATTTTCTTGCAACCTTTCTTTTCTAACCTAAAAATAAGAACTTATGTTTAAGTACATGCTGGATTACCCCTCAGTCCAGCATGCACACTGAAGATAAAGGAATTAACTATGCTTTTCTACATTCCCTCCTAAAAGTGTTTATAACTCTAGAAACGTATTCATCTTCTTATGTATTTTATTGAAATTTAGCTATAACAGAATACCATAGCTGATATTGGTTTTATCTGTAACTTGGCCAGCAGTTTGCATCTCAAACAGCTAAATTGAAATACACTGCTGCTTATGTACCACAACAAAATGTGAGAAGGTTCAGGTGGTAGATGAAGGGACTAAGATGTATGTTCACATGTATAGCAAGCTATTTGCATCTGTGGACATCGACATAACCTGACTTTGCTCTCTTTCCCCGCTCCTGCAGGACCGTCCTGCCATGCAGCTCTATCAGCCGGGCGCACGCAACAGGAAGCGCATGAGTTCGTCCAATAAAGGCTACGACTGCCTCCCTGTTGGCCATTCCCCCGAATGCAGGACGGAGCATTGTTACGAGGTGGTTGCCATGACAGCTGGGCTGGACAAGGGGTTTGAGAAAAGCAACGATGAGTGAATGCTCTGCATCTTGAGAGAAATGTAATGATGCGTAGAAGGCGTGTTTAGAAGGAAGCTGCAGTCGATGGTTGACTGGTTTCTTTGTTCCTCTTTGTAAGCTGAAATTTTATTCTGTTTAACTTTTTCTGCTTGTTAGCCTCAGCGTCACCAACTTCAGAGTTATCGCTACTCCTACTCTTGGTGGTTAAGAAGCATCTTAATTAAGATATCTGGGGAAATTTTACTTTTAAAACAATAACCTTGTCTTTTGCATGAGAACTTCTTTTCAACATTTAGCATAATTTGTTGTTTGTGTTGTTTCTAGCTATCTTACATATTTGTATTTATATAAATATATTGTTTGTAAAACTTATAGACCATACACACGTCTTTTAAAAAAGAAAGTATGGTAGGAAATGTCTTTTATTGTATGTGCAGGTAACCAGCAAACTATAAATTGAGTTTATAAGCAAAGTTTAATGTACATAAACACCCACAGTGCCACTAAAGTTTATACATCCATTTTTTTTTCACATGTTATGTCACATATTCGATCCAAAACTGATTTGAGTGAAGTTTTCTATTAAAGAAATAAACATTTACATAATAGATGCCCAAGTATTCACTCCCTTTAAGGGACGGCGTCTGTTTACAACTAATAAGCAGTAATAGCTTTCTGCGACTTGCGACAAATGTTGTGATTGAACACATTTTTCTTTACAAGCCACTACCTGCAAGTGTCAGAGCAAAAAATCAAGTAAAAAAGTCTAGAATGGTCCAAGACTGACTTTGTGCACAAGCATAAAAGTTTGTCACGCATTTGGTAATCTTAAAAAGAAAAAAGAAAACACTGAGGTCTTGATCATTTCGAATCAGATGGTTTTAAAATAGGGAACCCCTGTAGATCTGACCGCCTGACTTTGCTGAGTAATTGGAGAGTAAAGGACTTTGGTCAAAGAAGTGACCAAGAATCTAATGGTCATTAATCAGGAGCTCCACTGTTATGACAGGACTAACCAGATATAAAAAGTGACGAGATGTACACGGCAACACTGTTGAATTTTGCAGAAAAGTCAGATAAGAGGTATTGAAATTCTCCGGTCTGCCTTTGTGTGTAGAGAGAGAAAAAAACACCACTATTTAGCCTGAAACTAGCAACATCATACTATTGGGAAGTTTTTGGTACAGCACAATCTGAACAAATAGTTTGCATAGAAGGCAAGATAATTTTACCGTTGGAGTGGAGTGACCAGACAGATGACATGACTAAGGTGTGTCCATCTGTGGAAATGCCTAAAAAGGATGCCATGCCTGGCATGCTTATGCACCTATTATGTTTATTTTTATGTTTATATACATTTAAAACACTTCTGAAAAAAATGTCACCATGCTACAATGGGCTATTTTGAGTACCCTGAAAAAAAAAAGATTACTGAACTCTTTTTTTTAATGATTTTTTTATGTTTTTAAATCAGTCTGTTGTATAAAATGGAGAAGGAGTTTTGTAACGGGTGAAAAGGTGCCCCTTAACAGCTATTGAATAATTAGAAACACAATGCAAAATGTCAATGTTTCGAAATCTATTTGTGACATGGCTTAAATTTAGGATGTTTGTTTCTGTGTTTCTTTTAGCTTTTGTGTTGAACTGTGAGAAAAATAAAATAAATGTATTCTGTTATAACATAGTCTGGTTTCGGTTATGTTGGGGTGTGGCTGTTTTAGCTTATAAAACCTGCTTATTCTCCGCATCAAATGACAGCTATGAGTCGATTACAGTTTGCAATGTCAGGAAGAGACTTGCCCATTTCACTCTGAGCAAACCAGAAGTTCGATACCGTGCCTGTCAGGTGGGCTGCAGGGAACATACCTTATCTTTTGGCGGTTCTATATTATAGATGTGTTATTGTTTGAGTGATATTTTGTTTTGCACTGCTCAGGGAAATAAACATGAACTGTGCCCAAAAAACTTTCCCCCAGATAAAGCAGAACTATGGGGATCAACAGGAAACCACTCGCATAGGAGGACACACGTTGCGTGAACAAGCTGAACTCTTGCAATTCTCGCTTCACTTGGAAAGAATTGCTTCTCATCGCGTTTAAATTTGTTTGTATTTTCTATATTAGTGTGTGGTGTAGATTTTAAAAGGTATATGAGTACAATTCTAGAAATCTTGTCTGTTTCCACATTTGCGTACATCTGCCTATTAAGCTTGAAACTTATTTATGAATTCCTATTGCATTCATATTAGTTAAGCAGCTACTAATAACAGAAAGTGATATCATGACATGTTGGGATTTCCCTAAGAGCAAAGACATGTGCTGTTTTTTTAATTTTTTTTTATTTTTGCTTTCTTTTGTGGTTCATTATAACCCCTGAATATTTATTTACCATGTTGTACTTTTTTTAATGTGCGCTCTTACATCTGAATAGATTGTGATCGTGGAAAACACCAACACGGATGAGAAATAATACAAAGACGAATGAGTGAATGTGAGTGATCTACTTGAAAAGAACTGGGGAGGACGTGTTCGATATCACTGTGCCCTGCGCCTCAGTTCCAACTGTAAATCAAACGTGGTCATTACTACCGTTGGTAGGATGAACAATGTCACATGATGCATTTCCTCTCTGTGGCACTCTATGGAGTTCAGACCCTATTTCCTCTCCAGCCTACCTCACTAAGAGTATCTGTGCCACCATCTACAACTGCCACATACACACGTGCCCATCTGGCTTATTTGCCTCCCTGGTTACGAAGGTACGTTTTCATCTACAAATTTTAGCAGTACTAACCTTATTCTTACTTATGATTCCTAGTACTATTATTACTTAATGGCTACTTAGTGGGACCTTTTTGTTTATTTAGTTTTTTCTTTAGATAATTTTATTTTTTTTAATATTCAGAGACAATGTGTTCAGTTTTTGTATGTAGAGAGTTATATAATGTAAAAGATTAAAATTAGGCTGTAAACATTTTCTTTTGATACCATTGTTACACATAAATACAGGCCCGAAGTAAATAATGTTAAGACCTAAACAACCAAAGAAAGTTGATTTGGATAGTTTATGGAATAAAAATGATGAAATTTATGATGTTTTACATGGCGCTGTGTTAAAGTCTTGAGTCATTTCTGGGATTTTTTTTTTGTTTTTCTTGCTTTTATATACCTACCTAATGCTGGCCAAGTCAGGAGGGGACTTGAAAAAAATATTTTTGTGGTGGTACAAATTAAATACAATCAACAAATTTTACATTTTAAAGAAAAAAACATGATTAAATATGAAAATTATGAAGGATAACTTGGTGTTTATTTACTTACTATTCATTCCTTGTCTCTTATACCTGTTCAGAAGATTACCGTATATGCAACAGTCTGTTTTTGCTTAGTGATGACACAATGTAAATATTCTTCATTGATGGAATGAAAAAAAAAAACACTTTTGCAGATTATTGTAGTTAAATACATTGATCTGCTTCGAGTGCTAAATTGATACGCCTGGGCATGTCTATTAGACACATACCCAGAAAGGTGACGGGAGGACTTCGTTGCCACCTCATGGTCAGAGAGGGAATGACATCCAGCTGTCTTTTTACAGTGCTAAGTTGTATTTTAAAGTGCTGCGACGATGAAACAGCTTGGTCAAAGCATATCTGTGCTTTACACTGGAATCTGTGTCTAGCTGTAGCAGCACAATTTTAATTTTTATAACCAATTGTGTCTATCATCTTGAACTTTCACCAACCCTAACCCTAATTTGCTTCACCAATGCACTTAATTTAGATTTTATATAATTGTAAATAAATGGAAGCAATTAAGGTCAAACAACCAGTGAATGATTGATCAAAAAGTTTAATTAATATATAATTTTTCTATATTTATTTATATATATTTTTCTAAGTTTGGATAATGGATCTTTTCATTTATTTTTTTATTGAACTGTGGCACTTTTGGGCTTCCATACGGAGACAAAGTATGTAGCAATGAGAATACGGTACACAAAAAAACAGCTACCGACCCTCAGTAAACAAAATCTGCAACCTAAAAAAGTCGCGGGTTCGGGTTTTCAGATAGGTTCCTGGAAGGGGAGAACAAGGACTCCATATGTCTCAACAATACCTTTACTTGTGTTGTTTCCACATCCACCAATACCATCCCCACCACATGGAAGAGAAAGTGTTTGTACACTTCGGCCTCACTGACATCCTGAGCATAAACCCGTTATTGTGACTGGGGAGAACTTTTTTTTTTCTTTTCGCAGTTAAGAAACTTTTTTTTTTCTTTTCGCAGTTAAGAATGTGTTTGATTTTACACACGTTTTTAAACTTTGCAAGAGTACTTAAGGTGCTTACAGTTTGCATACCTTACCACAAATCATGCACCCTCTTTTTCCTGTGTGAAAACTCCACCCATAACTCGGGCTTTTTTCTTGCACGCAACAACACAGGTTGAGGGAACCTGAATCGTGTTTTCACACCTTGGCAACAAGAAAAGATGTGCATTGCGTGCATCACATCAGACAATCTTTGTCACTTTTTATTAATACTTCCTGTTGTAGTTTCTGACAATTGCTGTTTTTCTGCCGTTTCAGTCGCAGTTAGTAAATTTGCGTGAAAGAAGATTTTTTTTTTATTGTTTAAATTTTGTTGAAATCTATGCTATGTAAACAGCAAGGTTAAAATGGCAAGACTAAAAACTATCTTGCGCCGATTTTTCTTCCACAGGCATTGAGTGACCATTTCAATCCAGTCATGACGGGGAACTCCAGCAGAATCCAGCTGGATAATGCCACCCTATTGCTGTTTCAAAATTTGAACACCAGCAGTGTCATTTCGGCTTTATACATAGTTATCACTGCCATCAACTTAGTGGGAAATGGTCTGTCAATGTGGCTTCTGCTGTTTCGTACCTCTCCGAAGACTCCGTCCATCATCTTCATGATTAATCTAACACTCACCGACCTGGCTCTTGGATCCGCCCTTCCCTTTCAGGTCATGTACCAGTTCCAAAGATATGACTGGAATCTGGGGTCCGAGATGTGCAGGTATACAGGCTGCTATGGAAACTTTCTATTTCTTTCCAACAGGAAAATACATAATTGAACCTTATTTGTATATTGTAAAATTGTTTAAATCATCTAAATTTTTGTTTGCATCCTCTTGCAGCTTCATGACCCTCGTTTTCTTCACGAACATGTATTGTTCTATCCTGACGATGATGGCCATTGGCATTGACCGCTACCTGGGTATTGTGAGGCCCATGAGTTTCAGAAAGAACAAGAAGAGAAAGTCTGTAGCTCTCATCAGCTGCTTTCTGATGTGGGGTTTGGTCCTGAGTGTCCTGTACCCTCTGATGACCACCGACCTGACTTTTAAGGTCCCAGAGCTTGGCATCACCACATGCTTTGACGTGCTTAAGAAATCCATGCTCCCATCCACGGAGGCCTGGGCAGCTTTCCTGTTCAGCTTGGTGTTCTTTCTCTTTCTCTTACCTTTCTGTGTCACCATGTTCTGCTATGTTAGTGTCATATATAAGCTGTCCAGTGATTCCAAGACTGCCCAGAAAGGGAGGGCCATACGTCTGGCTGTTGTTGTTCTTCTGGTCTTTGTCCTCTGCTTTGCTCCCAACAACATCCTTTTGTTAACTCATAGTATCCTAAGACTCTTCTATGACAAATCTTTATACATGGCGTACAAACTTTCTCTTTGCTTTAGCTGTCTGAATAGTTGTCTGGATCCTTTCATTTATTACTTCGCTTCAAAAGATTTCAGGCAGAAGTTGAGAGAAATAATGAATTTCCAGAACCTGAGTAGTGCGGATTCTATAAGGATGGAGAACAAAGAAAGCTTGTACTCTGGATAAAAGGATTTATGGGTGAAGTAACATATTTAGGTGCCTTTGTGATACTGCAGCCACCCTAATAATAAAAGAAACTAACAAAACACTTGTGAAAGGAAGCAATTGACAGAGGAAAAGTCGGGGTTTTGGGATCTTGCAACATATGTTCTTGTTTCATATTGCAAAATCTATCATACATCTCTTTCTTTAGACACTGAATAGACCAGAGTTTTTTACACTTTTATCAGTTAGACAGTGACTGAAATGTTATTTGTCCATCCACAGTTGGTGTGTTTCCTCCATCTTACAACATTAAAATAATTGGGCAATGGGAGTGCCGCAATCATGTGTACTGGGGCCACAGTTTTTTAGCTTGTTGACTGATCATCTTTCACAGCCATTATAAACTGCAACTTGATGTAAGCAGATGTTACAGTCATATTCAGATAAAGATGCAAAATTATCATAGCTAAATATCAAATCTCCAAGTTTTATGAACAAAATCTATATTCAGACAGTTGACTTGTTTTTAGATTATTTAATATTTTGTATTCATTGTTTGAGGTTCTTAATGAACTTGAAGAGACCTCAGACCCTCAAAGTTTGAGGAGTGCATAGAATATTGTTATTAAATACCTATTAGTCAACCAAAGTAAAAGGTTAAAGATTCTTTATTACATGACTCAATAGGATTTACTGTTTTTTGAATGAAAGTGTTATAAACATTGACAAACGATATGCTAATGTTCTTGTATTTGTTCTTACAGTAATGGCATAACTGTGTTTTACTCTGCATTTAAATTTGTTTAACAATATTTGTATTTCAAGTTTTGTGTCTATGCTTTTGGAGAGCAGATGTGAATTATCCTGAAGTTCAGCAACATTTCATAAAACTCTCCTCATACCATAGTTTTATTTTTGTCACTGTAAAATAAACAGCGCAAAGAAGAAGTCGCCCTGTGTATTACTTTTCAACTGGCTTTCCCAGTACTGAAACACAAACGTTTGACTCTTATTGATATTTGAACGGTATGATGGTCATTTTTGCGAAATATGTAGCATCAAAAACTGTGAACTGTTATAAAAATGTTAGTCTGATATACCCACAAAGGATTTGTCTTAAGGGCAATGTTAAGGTCAGTGTTTTTTATATGTTTGTGAATAAATATTAGTGTTTTGTGGTGTGCAAAATGTGAAACAGATTATATTGTTAATTTGTATTTTTAAACCATATAAATATAAAAAAATTGTGTTTTTCTAATTTGAATGATTTTTCACTTGTTTTTTGTTTGCATTGTTATTAATCGTATTATTATTAGTAGTAGCATTTGTATTGTTAATATTACTTTTTTGTTAGTAAACAGTAGAGGTTGGGAATGTGCTGAGTAGAAGTGGGGGTACAAAAGCTAATGACTTATAATAATAATAATTATAATAGTAATAATAATAATAACAATAATTTGGGTATAACCGTTAAATGTTATGATATTTATATTTAAGTTGCTCAAATATTATTCTAGGCAAGTAAAACAACTGTACGACACAGAGCTAAGGCAATATATAAGTATTTTCAGTGGAGGGGGTAAGCTCAGTGAAATTGGGGTTTTATATAAGATAAGATAAGATAAGATAGACATATATATATATATATATATATATATATATATATATATATATATATATATATATATATATATATATATATATATATATATATATATAT